>ML804484.1:154760-172585 GCA_009831015.1 Picea engelmannii
TCTCAAGTTAATCTTATTTCAGAAGAAGTAGTTAAGCAATTGGGATTAACAACAAAACCACACAAGAAACCTTATCCATTAGGTTGGGTATGCAAAGATAAAAGATTACAAGTAACACAACAATGTGATCTAAAGTTTTCAATAACATCTAAGTTTGTAGATGAAGTTGAATTTGATGTGGTCCCACTAGATATTTGTCGAATTGTGTTGGGTAGTCCGTACTTATATGATCGAAAAACGATCTCCTATCGAGAACATAATCAATATCACTTTTTTAAAGAAGGAATTGAGTACATAGTGCATTCACATTCATTCAAAAATGACAAATCATTGGGCACTACACAACAATTAAAAATGGTTGTTAATGCAAGTCGTAATTTGGCACTTATGTCTATACAATGTAAGGAAGAAAAGAATCCTAAGCATGAAAAGGAAGTGTCATTTCACTACAATGCACTTGTTTTGGTTGATAGTGTTTCTATGGTTAAAAGTCAGCATGGTTCGGGTACAATCTCTTTCACATGTTCAATGTTTATATTCAGCTTATTACTCATCAGCAGTATGTGGTTGGGTCCAACAATGTTGAATGAAGATGTGACTAATAATGTGATTAATGTACTTAACAATGTCAGTGCAGTGTTGATTGTTGTATTGCTGAGTCAGACGTACAGGTTCCAGGAGGAATGGATAGGTGATACAGGACAAGTGAGACAAACATGTCCTCACTTATTTTCTGAATGATTTCATGCTTTTGGTGGTCCAAAAGCTTCTTAATGGGGAGGTGTGATCCAGGTGGATCCAAAATCACTCAAAAATACTCAAATGCAGAAAAGGAGGATCTAGGAATGACCCAGAAGTCTTAGAAGGGTCCCTAGGCTCAGAAAATGCTCAAAAATCAAAGTTCTCATAATTGGATGAAATCAATGCCATTGCATTCGGCTCGTTCTCCCAATTCTGGACATATATTTACTTTCTCAAACAGAGCTCGTATGAATAAGTTATGACACTCTAAAGTTTTTCGAAAACAATAAAAAAAGTCAAACAGTCAACAGGCCGTACTGATGACGTCAGCAATACAGATGCTGACGTCAACATGACACATGGAAGCCTGAGGATGTGACATGTGGCAGGCCATACAAATGATGACATCATCCATATGGATGATGATGTCAATAGGACATGTGGCATCATAGGCATGTGACACGTGGCAGGCCGTATAGATGATGACGTCATCCGTACGGACGATGACGTCAGCAGGACACATGGAAACACATGCAGGTGACACATGGCAGGCTGTACAGGTGATGACATCATCCATACGGATGATGACATCAGTAGGGTGACGTGTCGTTAGCCAATGAGAGGCTAACATGTGGCCCAATCAGGAGGTGCCACATGTCACCTTCTAGAAGCCCAACAGTTTGGTGGATTCAACCAAATCTGGTGGTTACCACCAAATATGGAGGAGGTTCGCTAAGTTTGGCGAACTGGTTAGCGGTTCTTCTTATTTAACCGGGCACGCAAAATGAGGTGGGAGGGAGTTGGCAGACACTGCATTGGAATCCGTGCCAAGAGGTGTCCCAGGCAACCTGCTCAGAAATAGATCGAATTTATACTCAAAAGTTGCATAATTTCGAGAGGATTCTGAATATATTCTCTGTTTCTTCATCAGAGTAGTCGAACAGAAAAGTGCCTCCAGAGGAGGAGTTCACACGTTTTTCGAGACTATATGGATCTGACAGGCAGAGACTGCATTGGAATCCTTGCCAGGAGGTGTTCCAGGTGACCTGCTCAAAAATAGATTGACTTTATACTCAAAAGTTGCAGAATTTCAAGAGAATTCTGAATATGCTAACTGTTTCATCATCAGAGTAGCCGAACAAAAAAGTGCCTCTAGATCCCATTTGAGCGAACCAAGCATACTCGAGTTTACAGTCAAAAGTTGCAGAATGATGTTTTCCAGCCACCTATGATGTCTGTTTCTGCCTAGAATTGCAGATCTGAAAGTTGGTTTTTGGGAGCTCTTATGTAAGACTTTCTTTGTAATTTTTAAGCATTTGAGATTAATTAAAGAGTGGTATCACTGTTGGAGTGGACCCGGAGACGTAGCCAGGAAGTCTCGTGAACTCCGTTAACAATTCTTATTCATGGATGGTTTGCTTACATGTTGTTCTTGTTCATGTGCTTGATGAAAGTTCTTTAATTTTGCATTATAAAGGTGATAAACAGTTAAAAATTCACATGCAAATAATGGTTAAAAGATCTTGAATTTTAGATCAAGTTAAATTACATATCATGTGTCCTTCAAATGAACTATGGCGTCCTATATTTATACTACTCCTTCTTAGCTGTTTGGGCCAACTTCTCATTCTGGAGGCTAAAAACTCAATATTAAATATTTCTTTTAGCCGACTTGTCTTCTAGGGTTATGTGCAATGTTTTAGGGTTTCTTCTTGCTTCTTGGAATATTCTATTCTTGTCAGGGTTACACGTGGAGGTTAATACCTCCCATAGCTACCATAATATCAACACTCCCTCCTAGCTAGGGGAGGTATTGAAAGCAATGATATTTATCACAAACATACCATTCAGTCGATAACATCATCATATCCACACATGTTATTTCATGATTAGGTCATGAGCACCATCATCACTATCAATATCATATGATAGCATCAACTGCATCATCTCTCAAAGCCATACTCCATCCAAGTTATCAGGCATGATGTTGAACAAGTCACTCACTCCATAGAGTGATACAAGAACCATTCTTCTAATCCAGACATATGTCCTAGAAGAATAACTATTTAAATAGATGTTTGAAGCCACACCATGGGATACAAGGACTATTGTTCCAATCCAGACATATGTCCTAGAAAAATAAACGTCCTAGACCATTTTACATCTGGAGAATGTCTGTCCACAAGCACACTGACTATGCATCTAGCTGATAATCATTTCCAACACTATTGATAGTCTACATGACAACATGACAATCAGAACAATTCCATTCAATAGAACACAACCGTGTCTATCCAGTGGTACAAAACCACACCAAGTAGCACATGACTACTTAATCAATGACACATAGTCACAACCAGTGGAACACATCCATCACAGTAGCATACATCTATTGTAAAAATACATACAATCTCCATAGAAATCATATCATCAGATATCAACCTACCTAAAACAATATCATGATATGAACTGAGTCATTTGAGCCATTCTTCCACTCACATTTGTGATATCTGGAAGAACATCTGTCCTCAGAAGGTAAAACATCAACCGTGGGCTATCTAGACTATTCTTCTCAAGCATAGAAGAATAAATGTCCCTGATTTATGTGCCTGGACCATTCCTCCGACACTAGTCATAGTGCAACCTAGAGAGAATGAGTCTTCCCTAGGGAATGCCTGCCCCTGATTTTCGAACCTAGACCATTCACCTAACTGGGCCATTCATCCGACACTAATCATAGTGCAATCTAGATAGAATGAGTCTTCCCTAGGGAATGACTGTTTGGACCATTTCCTAATGGAAATGACTATCCTGCACCAACCTCCAAAATGGACCATTCTTCGAAACTGCTCACAACTGTGAACTTCGAAAGAATGACTTCCCAACGAGGCGAACCATTATACTTGGCCACTACTCAGAGTGACTTCCAAGAAGAATGACTTTTCTAGACCATTCCCCCACACTGGCCACAAGGGGAATCTCTTTCTATGGTACAACAACAATATATCGAACCATTTTCATTACGAAATTGACTGTCTGATCTGGACCATTTTTTGAAATGGAAAATTCTTGTCTGTAAAAAATCTCAAACCACTTTTCAAACTAGAAATTAACTGCTCATCCTGGACCATTTTTTGAACTGAAAAATGACTTTCCATAAATCAATAACACATCAGTGCTTCCTCCCAACCTAGGAATAATCTCTTCCTTTTTCAATAAGGAAGTTGTCTCCACGAGCCCCAATTTGTTTCTTAAGTACGCAAGTTTTTCATCTCGGACAAAGGCTTTACTAGAATATATTCTATCCGCTGATCTGTGGAGATATATTGGAGAACCACTTTTCTTTTCTGGACTTCATCATGGAGAATGTAATGCTTTATTTCAATTTTCTTTGGTCTTTCATGGAACACTGGTTTTATTTGAAGGCTTCATATAGCTCCGATCATTACATTATATCATGGTCGAATTCAACACTTATGTTTTCTTCTAGCTCATGACATCGTGGAAAGGATCAAACTGAAACATATCCAAGTAGAACTTCTTTTGTCATCATGAGAGTTTTCCATGGATTAACAATCCATCATCCTAGGATTCTGAGTAACTATTTTGATACACTATCTCTGTCATAGAAAATTTTCACCACGCTTCTGTTGTATATGAGATACTCTACATCAAGTTGTTTGAATCCATACGAGGTCTTCTTATATCTTCATACATGGGTCTCTTTCTGGTATAAGCTTCTTTGTCACTTGCTTTATTGGGAAGAACAATATTTTACATGTAAATTCCAATCCATGGATACTACAAGAGGTATATCTGGTTTACTGGAACAAGTTGTTGTCATAGTCTTCTCCCTCCTTCTAGAAGAAACTTTGAAACTTGCAATTCTTCCATTCAGAAGTCTTTTTCACATTTTATTACATACACTGTTCTTTATCATAACTTCAATTTCTTCTGCTTGATTGCTTCTTAGTGGGTTCAAGACAAACTGGTAGTCTTGTGATTCTCGGTATAATAACTAGTTGTTCTTGATTTTCTTTCTTTCTTGGAATATTCATGTTCTTCATCATGTCTCTCTTTAACTCTTGGGTCCATGGGTTCTTCTATATTCCCTGAAGATTCCAACTTCTTCCTTTCATCATAGAATCATGGTTGTAGATGGACAACCAAGGATACTTTAAGGATTCTTTTCGAAGAAGACTTCTTCTAGAGTCAAACTGAACACATGATGTTTATCATGGCTGCTACTTTCAATTGGAAAATGGACATATAATTTATAATCCTCAATGGATCATATCATTTAGGATAAACTCCCTCCTAATCCTTGCTTCATGAATGAATGCATGCTCTTATTTTGGAATTTTGTAATCAACTCCCTCCATCTAAGAGAGTCCACGCTTCCGTCTTCATCCTTATTTTCTTCTGCAAAGTGTCACAAGTTTTTTTCTAATTTCCTATTGATTGTTGACTTATTTTTGTTTTGAATTCTTCTGGGTCTCTTTCAAGTTTGATTCTGATTTCGACTTATCTGGTAGTTGTTACTTATATAATAGCTTCCACAAGAATTGTTACCAAGGGTTTTCAATGTACTTAATCTTTTCATGTGTATTTCTTGACCTGTAGTCATTGTGATATCAATCCTTATCTTGTTATTCTTCCATAGATATTGTTTCACTTGAACATCTTATCTTCTAAGACATAGATATGCAATATATGTACAAAAACTATGTAAACATGGTATGTACAAGAACTTTGAAGAATATTGTTACCTTGAATTAAAAGTATGTTTTATCCCGCTTGGTCTTCTTTGAGGGTTCCCTTTCTTTGGAAACCGATGCTTCGTCTATTTCCTTCCTTAAGCCAAACTTCCTCTTATTCCTAAAATTCTTGAATTTTACTGTTAAGTCTTGATCATCGTATCTCTTTTGTGATTTCTCTTTTGTGCTAATCCTTGATTCCTCTTGTGCACAATAAGTCCAAAATTCTTCAAATGTGAGATATGTTGAATTTTCAATAAGCTAGGTTAAGCATGTAGTTCATTCCAATTTTCATTTGTCTTAACCATAAACAATAATGTTGCAGCAACCAAGATCACAAGAAGAAACACCATGCAAAAGAACACACGAAGTATCATGGGAAACCCTTATCAACAAGGGAAGAAAACCCAGCCAAATCCTTTGCTATATTCTTTAAGAGAAATACCTTCACCACCAAGACAAAACCTAGCACACAAGAGGGTGATTAAACCCTAGAATACTAGCGCTCAAGAGAGGTGCACACTTTTCCCAAGAAGGTGTACTTGCTGAAATTTCCAAACTCACTTGAAAGATATGTTTCCTCAATGGGGAATTTACCTTTACTTATACTAACCTGAACCTGTCAACATAAGTTTCTTTTGGCACAACAGGGCCGACCTCACTAGATTATAATATAATTAATATTAACCAGATTAATTATCTTTTACATTAATTAACAATCACATTAAGGTGGGGCCAACCTGTTCCCTTTACATTACAATTAGGGTTACATGAAGGTCTGACTCTTGTACAATATAACAAAGGATCTGATACACCCACTAGTGCTCATCCACTAGGGGCACATCCATAGGGATTTCCATATCTCTGGTTCACTCCATTACACATAAGAACAAGATATTCACATGTTCACCTATGCTCATCCACAAGAATGTCCACTCTATAAATCTTCTTTCACACTGCCTCACACATGAGAATCATCTGGAGTTTCTCGTCAACTCTGCTGCTCAAAGGAGGCTAACACATCATCTTCATTTATTTTCTCATGAAAATGCACCCAACACTTTGGGGTTTCACACATTCACATTGTGCTCAACCATAGGCATGTCTAACTCAACAGATTGCCTTTCCCACTGGATAATCATCCGAAGTTCTTCTCAACTCTCTGAATGGAGGAGGTCATCTCTATGTTCCAACTCTATCTTAGGTTGGAACCACATACCCTTCTTAGGTTCTTTCTCTCAGGTTTGTAAGCTGGAGAATATCTTCACATGGCTGCAATGATCCACATCTCACAGGTTTGTAAGCTGGAGAATGTCTCACATAGCTACAATCATCAACACTCCCTCTCTGCGAGGGAGGCATTCTTCATCATGCCAAGTCTCACACAGATGTGCTTTGAATTTAGTCTTGGTTGGAGTCATCAATACTTCCTCTCAACTAGGAAGTCATTATTCACCAAGTTGGTTTGGTGAAGATGTATGTAATCTTCTCAAGCATAGGAAGGTACTGTATGTGTACAATTTTTCCTCTGCATCATATCTCTGATATAAGAATATTTCATCTCATCGTATTTCAGTCCATTAGGAAACACTGGGTTCTCAAGGAGATTTATAATCAACTCTTGGTTATCATCATATGATCCATCTCATGATCAAGTAAGTCTGTCAAAATCTTGTGAAGCCATACTGCTTTGCACACTCAATGGTACATACTCTGCTTCTGTGGTATTCATGGCCACATGGATTTTCGTTTCCTGCTGCATTAGGAAACCATGGAAAAATTCATGGTAGAACATCAACCGGATGTGCTCTTCTAGTCCATTGTACTTTCTGCTCAATTTGAATTAGTATATCCTACAAACTCAGGTTCACTCTAGAGGCATATCTAAGACCATATTCAACTGTGCCTCATGTTTTGCTGTTGTCTAGTGAGTCTGTCTCGGTTGACTCATGAAATGACTAAGAACATTTATTGCATGACATGAATCAGTATGGTGTTAACCAGATACATCAGTGATCCAAAGTGGACCAGTCTCATCTGAATCATCATCAATATTCTCCTTTTAAATTTATCATGGTGGATTTTGTATTCTATCATACTTGAACTTCTTTAGTATATTTACTATATATTTTCCTTGATTTAGGAAAATTTCATCGGTCCTCTGTCATACTTATTTTCCCAAGAAGTGGTGCATCATACTCATATTCTTCATCTATAATTCAGAAGTCAAGGATTACTTGTATCCAACAACAAGGCTTTCTGAATAAGTCATCAAAATCAGGCTCTCATCACCAACATTGTAATAATATAGGTTTTGGATCAGAAATACTCTTGATGAAATCCAAGTTCATCAAGAATCTATCTATTTGATATAGTTTCCAACTCATGGATGGTAGTACGGATGGAAATGTATTTTTTTTACTGGATCAAGTGTCTCATCATAGAAAAATCCCTCTGTTTGTGAGAAACCTTTGGTTATAGATCTCATTTTGTATTTATTGATACTTCCATCAGTTGCATGCTTGATCTTATAGATCCACTCGGAGGTTACCACCGAATTCCCTTATGGTTCATGAATAATATCTTATACATCATTCTTTAAGATATACTAACATTCGTCTGTTATGGCATCTTGCCATACATGTTCTCCTGTTTCTTCTCTAGGACAAGGAGGCTCAACATCAATGAAGTGGCTCATGGCTGAAGTATAGCTCGAAAATCTCTATTGATTTCTCAGGATGTGCCTTGAGAGGCTTGTATGTTTCTCCACCTCTTGCAGAGTGAGTCTAGGTAGGCATTTTATGACCTACTGCAATATCTCTAAACACGTCAATTGGAGAACCTGAATCAACTGGAACAATGTGTGTCTCCCTCTGAACTGCTAAAGGGGGAGAATATATTGTTTCACTGTTAATCTCCATTTGAGATTCTCTAGATCCTTGAAGGGCTATCTCTTCTTAAAGGACACCATCTCTACTTGTCTCAATCTGTCTCTGACCAGGGATGTCGATCTTGGAATATCTTCAAAGATTCAATGTTTATCCCATAAATGTATCCTTTCTCCCTGAAGGTTATAGCTTGGAATTCTTCTCTTCAAGTACATGAAAATATACTGGGCACCCAAATATCCTGAAGTGTTTTAATATCAAGCTTCACTCTGGTGAAGGATTCTTCGGAAGTTATGTTTTTCAAAGTCTGTTGAAGACTCTTGTTCTAAACATATATAGTGTCATGCATGCTTCTATCCATAGAATCATATAAGGATTCTGATCATGTATTATTGCATTGGTTTCCCCAATGATGGTTCTATTCTTCCTCTTTCTCAAACAGTTTTGACTCCCTCTGAGTCAAGTGGATCCCTATGAAGGATAACCATCTTCCTTTATTGTTCAGCTGTCTGGAACAAGAAAACAAAAGGAACCAAAACAAGAATATCTCCTAAAGGAGAATGATGAGTGCATCTCTAGAATTAAATCAATTTAAGGATTGTTGTTACAACTACAACACCTACTTGTAATGTAGAAAACTTTAGAAATATATTTTATAGGAATGACAATTTCAACAATCAAACCTGGTGTCTTCACTTCCAGTGTGTCTCTCCTCTGAATGCACTTAAGATTCCTTTGGATCCATGACTTCAACAAAAGGTTCCTTCATCCTGCGATTTCCCTCATGTTAATAATACAAATAATATATATTAAAGTGCATACCCTAGGGTGCTAATATTTTGATGTATTCATTTCTTTTAGGTCTTGTTTTCCTGGAACTGAGTTTGCTTGAATCATCAAGCTTTCCCCCCATTATGATTTTTCTCATTTTTGGATTCTTCACAAATCCTTGTCAACTTGGATAGTAAACCTAACGACTAGGATAGGCTATCACTTTTAGGTTTAGTTGGACTTATGACTGCCAAAAATAAGCATTTGAAAGATAGGATAACACCGGTGCGCTGAAGAGCTCCTTCAATGAATTGCAAAAACCCTAATTTTGAAATTTCTATAGAAATTAGCAAAACCCTAGAAACCCTAGGGCCAAAAAGTCAAAATGCTTGAAAATGAAATATGAATCTTGTTGGAGATGCGTTGAAGGAGGCCATACACTCCTATGGTAATTTTATCCCCAACGTCCAATTTCCAAGTGCTGAAACACTCAAAAGAAGAGGGCATTACATATTTTCTAGAAACCCTAGGAGGGTCGTACGGTTATGCAGAAGAGGAGGGATGACTGGTAAAAGCTTGTAGCTTGTGAAATGGGTTATTCAAGACCTATGATTTGATACCATGTTGATTTTTCAATAATCTAGGTTAAGTGTGTAGTTCATTCTAATTTTCATTTGTCTTAACCATAAACAATAATGTTGCAACAACCAAGATCACAAGAAGAAACACCATGCACAAGAACATAAGAAGTATTATGGGAAACCCTTCTCAACAAGGGAAGAAAACCCAACCAAATACTTTGCTATATTCTTCAAGAGAAATACTTTCACCACCAATATAAAACCTAGAACATACGAGGGTGCTTAAACCCTATAAGACTAGCACCTAAGAGAGATGCGCACTTTTCCCAAGAAGGTGTACTTGCTGAAATTTCCAAACTCACTTGAAAGATATGTTTCCTCAATGGGGAATTTACCTTTACTTATACTAACCTGAACCTGTCAATAGAAGTGTCTATTGGAACAACATGGATGACCTCACTAGCTTATAATATAATTAATATTAACTAGATTAATTATCTTTTACATTAATTAACAGTCACATTAAGGTGGGGTCGATCTGTACCCTTTACATTATAATTAGGGTTACAGGCAAGTCTGACTCTTGTACAATATAGCAAAGGATATGATACACCCACTAGTTCTCATTCACTAGAGGCGCATCCATAGGGATGTCCATATGCCTAGATCACTACATTACATAGAAGAACCAGATCTTCACATGTTCACCTGTGCTTGTCCACATGCACGTCCACTCTACAAATCTTCTTTCCCACTGCCTCACATAGGAGAATCATCTGGAGCTTCTCGTCAACTTTTCTGCTCAGAGGAGGCTAAAAAATCATCTTCATTTATGTTCTCATGGCGGTGCACCCAACACTTTGGGGTTTCACATGTTCACCTTATGCTTAGCCACAAGCACGTCTAACTCAACAGATCGCCTTTCCCACCGGATAATCATCTGGATTTCTTATCAACTCTCTGAATGGAGGAGGTCATCTCTATGTTCCAGCTCTGTCTTAGGTAGGAACCACATACCCTTGTTAGGGGATTTCTCTAAGGTTTGTAAGCTGAAGAATATCTTCACATGGTTGGAATGATCCACATGTAATAGGTTTGTAAGCTGGAGAATGTATTATATAGATGAAATCATCAACAAGATACTCCTTTCTTGTGTTCATGCTTGCGACAAATGCATCCCATGTCTTGGGAAGGCTGTTGAGTACTATATTTACTAGTTCCTTGAAATGATTTCTTCAGTAGCTTGTAGTTTATATCTTAACTATGATGTTATGCTTTCATCATCATTCATTTTCATGTCACGAAGCTCATTCTTCAGACTCATTACTTGTCCAATTTTTCCAACTGAGAAGATATTAGTTAGGGCATTGTACATATTCTTAGATGAGATATGTAGGGTATCAAGTGGAATTTTATAGAGTCCACTATTATACTCATGGCATTGATGTCATTGTCCTTGAACTTCTCCATAACTGCAACATTCTGAGGTTCCTTCTCTTTTCCTTCTTCAAACTATGGTTCCATGATCTTTCCTTTCATGATATCAAACACATTATTCTTGAAAAGGATGAGGTCAATCCTTGTCTTCCATGCTCTGAAGTTAGAAGCCCCTTCTAACTTGTTTTCTGACTTCCTAGAGTAAGTCATGACTTCTTTGACTTGATCAACCTTTGACTTTGACCAAAAACTCAAACTTGACATCTTAGCTTGTTGAGAGTACCAGGAGGTGCGCTAGGTTAGGGTGCACTAGGATATCCAGAAATTAGCTCAATATCTTCACTTAAGGTTCTTTAATAAGAGGGTTAAGGTTTTATTGCTGCAGCAAAAACTTTGACTCCAACTGAAACTGTAACTAAGTAAATCCTCCCAATCTATCTTCCAGTGGTTAGAGTGTCTGAAGATAATGCAGGCCCATAAATATTTAGAAAAGTAGGTGTGCTTTAACCATAGACAATATAGCAATATTTTCACCCAACCATAGAACGAAGCCACCCCTCAGCACCTTAACCTTGATAGAGAGAATAATTCCAAAAGAAAACTCTAAGTCCAAAATCCAATCAAGGTAGCGTACCACTCTCTAGAGATAACATACCAAGCAGAAAGTCCAAACCATAACCAAGATAAATTCTAAGTCTAAAATCTAAAATACTAGTTGCAGCTGCAATCACTCTCTAGACTTGTGCACTTACTGAATTTCTGAAGTGCGCACTAGATTTCTGTAGTTGCGAGTTGTGTCCTTCAAATGAGCTCTGGCTTCCTGTATTTATACTGGTCTTCCTCATCTTTCTGGGCCGACTTCTCATTCTCGAGGCTAAAAAATAAATATTAAATATTTCCTTTAGTCGACTTGTCTTCTATGGTTATGTCCAATGCTTTAGGGTTTCTTCTCGCTTCCCACAATATTCTATTCTTGTCAGGGTTACACGTGGAGATTAATACCTCCCAAAGCTACCATAATATCAAAATCTCATACCCACATCATTGAAGATAAAACAAATTAGAGTATTACATGATGAAATTTCAGACTCATAAGGGACAAATCTTTAGAAATACATTAGAAGGAAGGTCGACCAGAAGGACAAACTCCAAATCAGGGTCTCAAAGGTATGTAACTTACAATTGGCACAACATTTTATTGGAAGATCTGTTTTTGGTGATTCAAAATGTGTGATAAAGAGAAAATAGAGGAGTATTATTTTTTTTATCCCACATGGCTCTAAAATAGGTTTCAACACCAATTAAACCTTCATAAACCTTACACTGGACATCCAAAGAAAATGAATATTTCAAAAAAAGGATATCCCAATTAAAGCACTAAATTGATGAAATGAATGGTAGTATGTTGAAACGAGTGATTTACCATATTCTCAAGAATACCTAAAAAATGAAATGGAAAATAATATAGAATATAAGATGAATGAAAATCGAGAACATATGGAAAAGAAGATGGATGACATGAAAAATAAGATAGATGAAAATAAAGAAGAAATACAAAACTCCATGAAGGAATTGAAAAATTCCATGTCTTCCATGATATTTCATTCTCTAGATGAGAGAATCCCTAAAGGATATATCAAAATACAAGGAAATCAGGAAAATAAGGAGAACAATGATGCTGATACTCAATCACATACGAGGATTATTTTTTTTCACATTTGGAGAGCACAAGTCATGATAATTCATTACTTCAATATCCACCTCATCAAGGTTTTAATACAATACCAAGGAACTACTTCATTCCAAATATTGATATGAGGAAGTTTGATGGAAAAGATCCTATAACATGGATATTCCAAATGGAGCAATTCTTTGATCTACACCAAACACGAAGACTAAAAAAGGTACATATTGCATCCTTGTATTTATAAAATCATCAATTTGTGTGGTATCAATGGTTTTTTGAAAGAAAAGGGAATTCTATTATCTCTTGGTCCATTTTTATAGATGAATCAATATCACATTATGGGGATAGTAAGAGAAATACATTATTTATTCAATTGATAAATCTTCGACAAAATGATCCAATTACAGAGAACATTCAACAATTCCAAAGGCCCAGTCTCAGGGTAAAGAACATTCCCAAGGATAATTTACTACATATCTTTATGAGCACTTTAAAGGAGAACATTCAATATGAGGCGTGTCTCTTTGAACCTAAATACCTAGAGAAATCTTTTATTATGCCAAGGAAAGTAGAAAAATAAAATATGGCTACTATAAGGGTGGCCAACGATAACTACAGAGAACACCATGTTGCCTCTCCTAAACCAACAAGGTTTACACCTCAAAAAATGGATGAAAGAAGAGAAAAGGGACTATGTTTCAAATGTGATTGTAAGCATAGTTCTATGATAGGAACTACAACCCTCCATTTTTATTTTTTGATTTTGTTATTTCCCTAAAAACATGGAGCTCCCTTTATTTTTTGAGCCTTAGAGAAAGCCTCATAAGTCCCTTCTTCATCTAAATATTCTTTTGGTAATTCATGTTTCACTTGGAAAACGAACAAGTACTTAGTGTTGCAATCCAAATCATAATTAACAAAGTTACTTCAAAATCCTCTGAACAGTTCGAAGGAGTCTAGTTACTTCAAAATCCTCCAAACAGTTCAGATGAGTTCCCTTATTTTGTTCTGATACAAAATGATATCACGAGAGTTGGAAGAAAATTCTCTGATCATATCGGAGGAATTAATCCTAACTCCTCTGATATGTTCGAAGGAGTTACTTCTAACTCTTTCGAACTAATCATTCCACTTGTTCTTAACTCCTTCGACCTAACCTACCCAACTACCACATTAAATGTCATTAATAAATATTTTTTCTATAAAATGGAATGAGGTTGAGACTATTTTTATTCAACCATTTTCAATTGAACGAGAAAAAAAAGGGATAAAATCATTGACCTGAACGTTGTTCATAACCCTCCCCTATTCATTTCCAACACATGGAAACATAGGCTGGGTAATTTTACCTCCCTCTCTCCTTTTCTTTAAGATAGGGTTAGGTTTTTGTTTAAGTTTTTTCTGGCCCCTTTGCCCTAGATCGATAGCCCTCTTTTTATGGTTCTTCCTCACTTCTCCCTGACCCTACCTTTCCCTTTTCCTCCATTCTTATGTTCATTTTGAATCTATTCCTGGATGTGGGATACAAAAACAATCAAACTTTCCCCCCCTTTTTAACCACGATGAAATTTTTCCTATCCTCGCAATTAACCATTGCAAATCCCAAAACCCGTTCGAGGCATAAAGACTTTAATTCTTCCAAGCTATCCGTAGTGCTCCTGATTTCTATCATTGTTCATGAAAAACCCTAACTCCAAAACTGTCAGGAAATGCAAAACACTTCCACACTAATCCCAACCAAAGAGAAGAAGAATTTAATCAAGAAAGAAAATGACACAAGCAATCACACAATAGACTGAGATTTCACCCTGGAAACCCTTAACTTAGAAAACCAACATTCCTTTGAGTGTTCTTCTCTCTTGTTGTCTTATTCATTTAGAATAAAAGGTTACGTGTTTAACCTTGGTCCACACCTAAGACACAATCGACATCATACTCTCTTGCATAGGAAATAATGAACCTGTAGCCAATTCGTCTTACATATGCATGACTAGCAACCTACACTTACACATGCATTAACCTGCAAAAGTGAATTCTATGATCACCTACAACAACAACCTTTATGGCCTTACAACACGCCTATTTATAGGATTTACAATAGGAAAACCCCTAAATATTGGTGCCCAAAAATGGTTACAGATCCATGCATATCATTGGCTACAAATCCCGCAAATCTCGGGATTTTTTTACAGTCAACCCCAAGTCAGGTTTACTAGTCGACCTCCATTTAGTCTTTAGTCGATCATCTCACACCCGCACTTCGACCACTTTTCAGTTGACTTGTCATTGATATATTCAACTTCAACTTTACTCAGTCGAATTCCTTGACCTTCCACTTGTTTTCAATCTACCTCGACTTTGACCTGATGTCGATCTACCTTGACTTCGACCGTCAGTGTCAATTCATTTCGACTAGAATTTCATTGCAAAGAATATAACAACCCAACATTATTCCACTTGTTGTCTTATTTGATGAAGCAAGAGATTCCTAAACTTTCACTCATAGACCCATGGAAACAATTCCCATTGTCTCTCTGAACCAAGAGAAATTCACAACACTCACAGACTTGGTCAACGAGTTTGTTATGTTTTCCAATGTGTCTACTTTATCCAGTAGCACCTTGTTACCTTCCACCATGTCTCCCACAAAATGGTATTGTACATAAATGTGCTTATTATTTGAATGATAAGCAAGGTTATTTGCCAGAAATATTGTTTTTTGACTGTCACAACTTACCTTCATATCTCTCTGCCCAAACTTGATTCCCGAACGCAACCTTTGAAGCCATACCACTTGTTTTCTTCCATGAGTGGCTGCCATGTATTCAAATTCTGTTTTTGACAAGGCTACAACTCCCTGTCACTTACTCATCCAACTTATTTCTCCACCAAATATATTGAAGACATATCTTTTGGTCGACCTCCATCGATCTATATCTCTAGCCCAGTCGACATTGACAAAGCCATGTACATCTAATTTACCACTGCCACATCCAAGTCTTCCTTGGTATCATATAACATAGTACTTAGTGCCACACAAGTACCTGAATACTCTCTTGAAATCTGTGCAGTTCTCCTTTTCAGGTTTCAACATGTACCTTCTCAACATTCCCACTTGATGGATAATGACTGGTTGAGTACAGACCATTGCATACATTAGACTACCAATCTCACTTACATAGGGAACATGTTCCATGTCCTATAACTCTTCCCGTGTATTTGGAAACTGTTCAACAATAAGCCTTGCTCCCACTGGAATTGACACCTTCACCAGTTTGCAATCCTGCATGTTGAATCATTTCAGAACTGTTTCAATATACTTCATTTGATTCAACCAAAGCTTTCTAGCGACTCAATCTCTCTCAATATCCATTCCCATAATGAATTTAGCTATACCGATATCCTTCATGTTGAACTTGGAGGATAACTTCTTCTTCACCTCCTTTATTTCATCCATGCTATTTCCAACCAACAACATGTCATCGACATACAAAGATACATATATGAAACACCCACCTTCTTCCTTGGAATATATGCAGTGAACAACTTTGATTCTCACAAATCTAAAACTAAGTATGTATGTGTCAAAATTCTGGTACCACATCCTTGGAAGTTGCTTTATACCATAAAGTGATATTTTGAGTTTGAACACCAAATATTTATTTCCCTTTACTACAAATAATTCATGTTGTTTCATGTAGATTTCTTCTTCCAGGTCCCCATGTAGAAACGTTGTTTTCACATCCATCTACTCTATATCCATATCAAAATGATGAAGCTAGAGACATTGGTACTTTAATGGAATTTATTTTTGCAACAGGGGAAAAAATCTCACTGAAGTTGGCTCCCTCAACTTGGGAATATCCTTTCTCTACCAGTCGAGATTTGAAATTCTCGACTTAACCTGCACCATTCATTTTCTTCTTGAACACCCACTTGATAATAACATGATTCCTTCCACTAGGTAACTTGAATAAATCCCATGTCTCATTATTTTAAAAGGATTCCATCTCTTTGACCATGGCGTCCTTCTAGAGTTTACCCTCTGTCGAGTCGACTGCCTCACTGATCGACTTGGGCTCATGATCGATGGTAGTTAACATGAATGTGGAACAAACGTTGAGCAGACTGTACCTTTCAACTGGTTTATTTACTCTTTCTGATCTCCTTAGCATCAGAGTCAATTTATCCACCTATTCTCAAGATTCAATCGACTCATCTGAATCATCTTCTTCGTTCCTCAATTCAAACTGCACCGTATCAGGATTATTCTTGGTCTGAACAACTTCCTCAGGCTCAGATTTACCTCCGACTTCTCTGAAAACCACATATTTACTATAGATTGTTCTCCTTGATGTAGGATCCCAAAGCTTAGATCCTTTCATCCATTCCTTGTATCTGATGAAATTACATTTTACTTCCTTCTTGTCCAACTTGCTCCTCTTTTCCTTAGGAACATGCACAAATGCATCACAACCAATTTTTTTTAGATGTGCCACATAAGGCTTCTTACCTTACCACACCTCATTTGGATTTGTGTTGAATAGTGTTGACAAAGGATACATATTCACCAGATATCTTGTAGTCTCGACTACCTCCTCCCATAATTCTTGTGCAAGCCCAACACCACTAAGCATGCTCCTTGCCTTGTCTTTCAACGTTCTGTTCATTCTCTCGGCAAATCCATTTTATTGTGGGGTATATGGTGTGGAATTTTGTCTTTCTATGCCACACTTCTTACAGAATTGATAAAATTCCTTTCCACATAATTCACCACCATTTTTAGTCCTCAACACTTTAATACTCTTCTCTGTCTAGTTTTCCACAAGAGATTTAAACTCCTTAAATCTCTCAAAAACCTATGATTTCTTCCTGAGAAAATATATCAATGTCTTCATAGAAAAATCATCTATGAAAGAGACATAATATAGGGATCCACCAAGTGAAGAAACTGTAACCAGGC
>ML804485.1:17647-82647 GCA_009831015.1 Picea engelmannii
ATATATATTTATAAAGAGGTAGATTACTTTTTTAATTACTATGTTAAATAAAATAGGAAAATGTTAAATAAAATATTTGTGCAAATAATATGGTTATTTTAATTGTTTTTATTTTTTAAGATTTTATATTTTACTATGTTAAACATAAAATAAGAAAATGTTAAATAAAATATTTGTACAAATAATATGGTTATTTTAAATATTTTTATTTTTTAAAATTTTAAATTTTAATTATTATTATTTAAAAAAAAACTAATTTAATTGGTGAAATTAACATTATATAAACATATATTCCTTCATGACGCCGAGCTTTCAAAACTATATTCTCACTTCAAATATCACCCATAACTATAACTTAATTTTATAATTAAGTACATATTTATTAGCAATATATTTATAAAGATTAAGTTACTTTGTGATTACCTATGTTAAACATAAAATAAGAAAATGTTTAATAAAATTTTTGTACAGTTGTTTTTATTTGTTTAAGATCATTGTTATTTAAAAAATAATAATAAAATTAATGAAATTAACATCATATAAATAAATATTCCTTCCTATTACCTTAAATAAATGAAAATATTTTTTAAAACTATATTCTCACTTTATAAATCAAATATTTAAATCCTCATTATGATATAATTTATTTAATAAAATTAGCACTATATAAACAAATGTTCTTAAACATGCAATATCTAGTACAACAAAGGTAGCTAATCAAGAAAATCGATCTTAATGAAGGTACGTGACTACATATTAATGAAGGTAAATCAACTTTTCACACAGCTGGCTTGGAGGAAGAGGAGTTGGGGCTGGTGGTGTCATTCAGATTGATCCAAATTTTGTTATAAAATGGACATTTAACCTGGGAGCTGGTACTAATAAAAGAGCTGAGCTGATCGGAGTGTGGACAACTCTATATCTGGCAAAATTACATAATATACAGACGATCCAAATCACCGGGGACTCCAAACTGGTGATAAATTGGTGTAAAGATAGAGGCCGGCTCCAAAACCCGGCGCTGAAAGGTTGGAAGGAACGTATATTGAGGTTATGCACTCACTTTGAAAATCTATCTTTTATACACTCCTATAGATAATTTAGCAAAATCGTTGATGAACTACCAAAAAGAGCTCTGGTAGACAAAGAGCACATTGGATAGATTGTCTACACACGGTGGATACACAATGTGCCAGATTCCACACAGCTCATCAATGTTTTTTGATCAAAATAATCACTCACATAGGAATGACTACCCACTGGTGTGAGGAAATGTGGTTTAACAAGACGCAACAGGGGAAAAAATGTATCTCGTTTATGGAACAAAGCAAACAGGGGCATTCTATTGTTCATGCTTGTTGCAAGACCGCTTGATCAATAGAGGACCGTTAAGGCCTGGAAAATCCGAATATAATGTAATCGGCTGTAAAAAATGGTGAAAAAACCCAGCAACGTAAATCTTTATATTTTCAAATATAAGTAAAATTTCTTTGACTGAAAAAAGAAAATCGATCTTAAATTTTTTTACACGAAATATAAAACACTTAATCACACAAATTAACCCATCAAACTAATATAAAATTATTACGTCGATAGGCGTCCCCCTATGAGAATTGATTATTACAATAATAAAACTTGTAATATTTATATTATATAGATAATAACTACACACTTAAAAAAGTTTCCAAAACAAAAAGTTTAAAGCACTAATAATATTATTAATATAAAAGTGGAGAAAGATATTATCACATCAATATAAATATGTTAAAAATTGTCGATAAAGATATGGGAAATATATTATAAAGAAAGAGTAGCTAATACGTGTTGATCTTACTAATGGAATTTATAATAAAAATAGATCTCAATTCCCTAATTAAGAAAAATCAAAGTCTTTCTACGTAGTTTGAGAGGGTTACGAAGGTGGAAGAGGCATGTACACAACAAAAATATAAAATTCTTGAAAAGTAGAGTAAGTAAAAAGGAAATTAAAATAATATATATATATATATTAACTTTTTCATTTTATTATTTATATAGAAAATATAATTGTTAATTGTTATGATTACTAGCACAGCCGTTAATACACATAAATGGATGTCTTTATAATAACTAGAAAGTTAATGATTGAAATCACAACCATTTATTTTGTGTGACTACTAAGAATATTCTAGTCATATTTGATCCTAGCCATAGAAAACTTATTAAGTACTAAGCCCTTATTAAATCTGCCCATTATCAATAGGTGTACTTTAGGCGTAATGATTAAAGTTGACTAAAATTTCAATAAAATATAGTAAAATAAGTGAGTGATAAATTTGAATTAAATCATTTAAAAAATAAAAAAAATGAATATAAAGAACAAAAACATAAATTATAATTATAACTAGCATATCTTTAAATCAGGGGAAAGGAAACATCAAAGTGAATTGGTGTGGTTGCTTTGTTTAAAGATTGAAATTTTGTTTTTGGAAGATATATTTAATTCATTTAATGAAGCCTAAACAACTTTTGTGTGAAATTGGGTGAATCAATAGAAAGAAACAAATTGATCATAAAAACTAACTTCTTTCCTTTTATAATACTTCATCTCACCACTAAGATGTTTGAATTTACCTTACTGTCTCCAAAGAACTAAAAAATTCCACACCACATAATTGTAGTATCTCACTGCATTCATTGACATTAGTGTTTGGAGATTTGTGAGCTGCCCCAACGCTGGTATGTGTTACAAAATAATTCCCCTGCAGACAGGTTAATCTCCCCTTAGCGTACAGACCCCTCTACTGAGACATTAAACTACCTTTTGACACTACCATTCCTATAGACTAATTATGCCCCATCGAAAAAGAGAGTAAGAGGGATAATATGATGTACCTCACTTTCAAAGTTTGTCCACGCTGCTCCAATCCACGAGTCCCGAATAGTACCTGTGATGGATGACAAAAGACAAACAACTATCTCCTACTCTAATGGATTAGACAAAATTGATCTATCTATGAAGGATTAAAACAAACATAGACAAATACATGCAAATACATATTAGAAGGAAATAGGCCAAGTATATTGATGAGAACTTTAAATAGACACTTACAATCTTCAGATGATGTTGCAACTTCTCCAAGTCCTCCTTGTCCAACCCCTTGCTCATTAGGTCCATGATTAGAATAACAATGCTTTGTTGATTATTTCTCCTCCCTGTTCACCATGAGAATGCCTCCATCTATAGGATTTGAGAGGCTCAACCACCTTGGTTGTATTTGGAATTAGTTGAGTATATGACTCCATTAGTTGTGATATCTCCATTAGATGCATCCTGAGGGTTAGATTCGAGCCAAACCAACTCGATCCATCCATAGCTATACTTAGAGAAAAAGGGGATTTATCCCAATATTTTCTCAACCAATTCGATGCTCCCTTACAATGGGAAACAAAGCGCTTCAATGCTCCTTACTAGATAGACAAAGAGTGCTAGAGCTCCCTGCATATGAGCAGGGGAGCGTTGATCTTCCAAAAATTGCCAAGATGACCATTTCTCATAGAAAAACACTTTGTTCCGACTGTCAAATGATGAGACTTCTTCTTCTAACATGCTTTAGGGGTTGTATCCAGTGTTTCCAAGGCGTCGTTCACGATGTGACACTTACATGACGAGAATATGACACTTACGACACTTGCGACAAAAAGTGTGACACTTACAACAATGAAGATGTGACATTATTGAAGTGAGGAAATTTGACGTGTAATAGATTGCCCCCCAAAGTGTGAAGTCAGAAAATGAAAGCTGATGGACGAAACACTTTGTAGATTCTTCGAAGCAAGTGTATGGAGTCCGAGAACCTAGTAGAAGTTGTAGACAACCATCAAACAATGTTAAATGTGTATTCCATTCCCGAGGCATGCATACCTATGCTCGAACTATAAATGACTCAAAGTATGGCCGCCAATAAATACACTGCAGATCCATGATGATATTGACTAAGAGTATGGCCACCAGAGATACAATGTTGATCCATACTTCTATTACATGAACTGATCGTAGCCACGCAAAATACAGAGTGGATCTATGATATGATAAGACATAGCCACAAACCAATACAACGTGGATCTATGTGACAGTATGAGTATAAGTATGGTCAAATAACTTCCTTCGCAACCCAGGTAAATCATGTCATAATGAATGCTCAACCCAGGGTCTTCATCCTAATCCTGATATGGTATGAACCTAGCCATGTGAATAGATGTTTTGATGTCGAACATGGTAGAAACCACTTGATTACCAGTCGTTGAGGTGACCCGTTAACAAGTGACAGGGAAATCACCAGTGATGTCAATGATTCCCAAGGTGCCCTAGCACAATCCAACGAATGTGAATAAATGATTTGAGGTCGAACATTTGTGGAATCATCTGATCATAGGTCAATGATGTAAACCTACTGTCGAAAGCGAGGAGGCCTGCCATTGAGGCATGCGGGTCCCAAGGTACTAATTGGTTTCTATGTCTAATTCCTGGATGATGTGTTGAAGTCGAAAAGAACAAACTCGTCGAAGGAGGGCCTTGATGTATCCCCCATCATCGACACGAAATTGAAACAGGAAAGTGATAAGATATAGCAGATGAACATAGACTGACATAGGTACATAAACTAGAAATTTTGTGGATAGTTGACTCTGAAGGCGAAAACTTCCCTTGAACATTGAGGCATGACATGAGACTTGGTAGCATAAACGCAGAGTGGACCAAAACATAATGTAGCGAGTGCCGAGGCATTCTTTGGATGGTTCAAAGGAGTGGAAAGATTGATAGGATTGGTTCAGTGCAGAGGTTTAGCGGATTATCCAAGTGTTTAGTGTGAAGATTAAAACAAGTGTCGTGTTCAAGGGCGACTGCAAGAGCTGTTTACAAAAGTTTTCAATAAACTTGACCCACTTTCTTCAATTTTTTCCCCCATCTAGATAGTTGAGTACCTCTTTTTAATTTAACGAGCTCAAGAAGGATAACACATGCTCGATATAACTCACCCTCGGTAAGTTCCTCTTCCTTTGTTTAGTGAACTAGAAGAAGTAAGGTTTCGTCCCCATGTGGGCCCTTCAATGTGTAGTTTAGCGAGTCCAGAGAAGGAAAACTCAATGGTTTTTCATATTTAAAGAGTCTGAAAAGAACTTAAAGGCGACTCCAGGGTTGTCATTTTTCGTAATTTTAATCTCCAAGGTCCGAAAAAGAGATAAACTATTACTCAGAAGATGCCCTTTCAAACCTTTTAACGAGTGTGAAAGGAAGTAAGATCATTCGACAATCTTTTCATGTTTAGAGAGTCTGAAAGGAGCTTAAAGGAGACTCCAGAGGGTTCCTTTTTCGTATAACCTTTACGGGTCCAAAAAACTGATAACAGTATACTCAGTTACATTGTTATGTATTTGTGAGCGCGATAAAGAAAAAGAGTAAGCTCATTGGTTATTACAAGGTCATCGAAAGAACTTCGTTCAAATTCCTGTAAAATCAAGTTGTTTTGGGCACAAGACATTAGTCATTTCTCGAAAAAATAATAAAAAACCCAAAAATAGACTTTATAATAAGGAGAAATGACCAAATTGGACATATCAAATGCCAAACTAGGTCAGAAATTCATTTTTACCATTCTCCTCTCGTCTTTGAGTTTTTACCTCTTTTGGAGTGATTTTCGAGCGTTGATTGTGGGAGCTATGGGCGATCGTTTTCAGAATCGTTCGAACTAGGTTGGTTGTCTCTTCCTCCTCTTTCTTTTTTACGCCTTTTCATTGCATTTTAGCCTACAGTTTAGGTGTTCTAGGCTCCTTGGGAAGCCGTAGAGCACTGAACTGGATTGACGCTCCCTCAAGGCATCGAGGGGAGCACCAATCATGATTTCAACATGCTGGTGTGCATGCTGAGGGGGCGCTAGCGCTATGTTAGCTTCTTCAAGGGAGATCTAGGCGCATAACTCAATTTTTTATTTATTTTAAGGCTAAAAAGAGGCAATTTATTTCCATGAGGATTTAACTAATGATGATTAAATGATGTTTTTGCAGGTTTCATCTATAGCTAGCCATGAATGAGTGGAAAGAGAGTGAGCATGAGTTCGATGATATTGCCACTCTCCAAGACCCTCAAGCGAGGGTGGCCTTGCAGAATTGTGGCTTGCTCAAATATTTCAAGCTTCAAAACATGAGGAAATAAGTATTATTGCTTGAGTACTTGATTGGTCTATGGGACGATGTTGAGAAAGCATTTCGAATAGGGTCGCATATGCTTGAAATTAAGATAGATGATGTATATTTTTTGACGAGGCTCTTGAGGAGAGGGGCGCCCATACTTTTGTCCAGACACCGGTCTACTCTGCAACCAACTGAGGCATATGTTGTCGAATATTGCATACTAGAGTCACGGTTAGTGGGTGGAAGGATCATTATAAAAGATGTGAGAGACCTACCACTTCGATCCATTATATTCACCTTCACCAAGTTGGCGGGGAGCACCAGTGCCCATTTGGATTCTAAATAAAAAATATATTATGTCATTCAGTGTTTGAAACCAAGACTATTCAAATGGAGTGCAGGGTTCCTGAGGATTGTCAAAGAGCAGATATCCAAGTGTAGGATTGGTCGACAAAAACAATTTGGATATAGTTCTTTCTTGGTTTAGTTTTTCTTAGAGTCGATCCCATAGATGCAACCACAAGTTGCGATGATAGAACTTCCTATGACTGAGCCTCATATGGAGAGGTGGACCAGTCTTTCCCCTGGGTTGGGGAATGAGCCCTCAACTTTAAAATTCATTGCAAACTTCTTCACATGGTAGATGAGGTAGTTAGTGGTGATTGAGGACTTACCTTATGCCCAGGTAGATTTCAGAGGTAATGTTGATTTGGTACTTCCCGAGGACATATTGTGGAACGCATCAGGTACTAAAGATAACCATGTTCTTGCAACCAATATTTTTGTTTTGTATTTTATATGTTTTTGTTTGTACAATGAGGAATATAAACCATTTCATTTTCATCATGCAGACAAAGGTGCATCACGTCCGACAGAGATTCCAGCATTGGGGCGTCGTGGGGATGCACATGCGACAGTTGAGCACGATGTCATAGTGGGAGGGCTCCGAGAGGTGGACAGAAACCTCTGAGGCTTGACGATGGGTGTTCATCCCTTGAGGAGGTGAGACATACCTTTACACTTACAACGACACACAGTGGGGGTCTCTGAAGGCCTCAACCATTTTCTACGACGGGTGGCACGAGCAATAGTGTACTTTTTGGAGCACAACGTGATACAAAAGGACGAGTAGAGTCCTCAAACATTTTTTAGTTTTTATGACGGTACTATGGGCATGAAGGCCCAAGTTTTGCCTCGTGATGTACTTTTGCATGATGTAAAACTTTTTCTACCAAGCATATATATATATATATACGAGTTTTGCGGTGCCTATCTATATTGAATTTATCTATGCACAATATACTAATCCAACATGTAATTCACTAACGAATCCACGATCATGTTAAGTTCTCTTGATATGTGTCTGTACTCAAGAAATTCAAAATCCCTTTCGAGATGATGAACCCTCAAATGGAGATGTAGCAAAGTAGAATTGTGAAAGGTGTACTCACAATTAAGTTTACAGACCAAGAGTTGAGGGTCGAGATTAATAATCAATTGAGATATACCTAGAGAAGAGGCTTCGGTTAAGAGTCCGATGATGACCATGGTATTATGCAAAGTTATTGGTTGTAGATCCGAGGCAAATCCCTCCTGAAATCACTAACTCACCAGAGTGGTAGATGACCCAAGCTACATAAGCGATATTCTAGGTATGTTGACTAGTGCCATTCGCAAACCCAAAATATATGGGAAAGGATGATGCCATCTACACATTCAATCACAAATAAAAGTATAAGCAACTGAGCCGAACTCGTGCACGCAAAATAAAAGACACACCAAGTCAAAAGTATATAGTACAGTAACATACAAAGCACACATGCAAGATGTTCTATGCATAGTACTTATTGAGGTAAATCCCATTGTGGGGCTCACCAAGAGATATCCCATCATAGTCTACTAACTCGTTGGCGCCTTTGTGTAACACACGTTTTATGATGTATGGCCTGTGCCACATGGGTTCTAACTTCCTTGCCCCCAGCTTGTCATGATCTTGATCATAGAATGGGACTAGATCTCCTTCTGTGAAGGTGTGAGGTTGGATGGACTTGTCATATTGATGTTTTATGCATTTTTGATATGTCTCATTGAGGAGAGAAACATCACGATGGGTTTCATCCAACTTGGTCATATATAAGAATCATTCCTCTTCGACAGAAGTGTGGGGTAAGAGTTCTATGACAAGTTTCAACAAAGGAATCTCACATTCGATTGATAATACCACTTCTATCCTGTATACCAACTGGAAGGGTGTAAATCCAGTGGTGATTTTCACTAAAGTTCGATAAGCCCAGAGTGCGGAGAAGAGCTGCAAGTGCTAAGAGGTTTTGTTCATTCCCACCATGAGTTGAAGCATGAGTTTGTTGATGGCTTCAACTTGTCCATTGGCTCGAGGATAGTAGGGGGATGAATTTCCAAGGCGAAAACCTAACTTGGTGCACAATTCACCCATCATCTAGTTCTAGAAATGAGATCCATGATCAATTACGATAGCTTGTGGGACACCGAATCGAGTGATGACGTGGTTGAACACAAAAAGTGTTGTAGTGTGGCCATCATTAATAAATGTAGGCATCGTCTCAGCCCGTTTAGTGAAGTAATTGTCGACAACAATGATATAACCGTGCCCCTCGACTGAGGTAGGCTTACATTGCATAAAATCAATGCCCCATTTGGCAAAGGGGCCGATGACGACAATAGGATGAAGTGGATCAGGTTGGGTACATACTTTCCACTGAAAGATATGACAGGGTGGACATTTTTTAACGACCTCAATGCAATCTTTGAATATGGAAGGCCAAAAATAACCGACACGTTGAATTTTTTGGGTTGTAGCCATCGCAGAAAGATGACCGCCAAATCTCCAAGGTGATAGTCATTCAAAACTTGTTCATCCTCTTCGTGGGTTAAACAACGTTGGAGGACAATATCATTTCCATGGGGGTATAAGGTGTCGCTGATGATGAGGTATCGTTTTGAGTGGTGTCTGATGCGACGTCGTTCATCACATGAAATACTAGGTTGAAAATGTTGGGTTTGGAGACAGAGAAGAATATCTCCATACCAAGGATTGGACATACTAATAAGGAACATGGATTCATCAGGGAGAGAATAACTGGGCTCAGTATCCTCATTAGTATGGGGAAGATCGCAAATTAATTTCGCAAAAACCAACGATTTCTTGGCCTTGGATTTGATGAACTTGAGATCGAATTCTTGGAGAATAACTATCCATTTGGAATATTTTCCCCCAAGTACTTGATGAGTCAAGATGTGGTACATGGGGTTTGAGTATGCGATGATCGTGGTAGTACGTAACATCATGTAATGGTGAAATATTTGGATGACAATAACTACTGCCAAAGCCAACTTTTCAACATGTGAATACCGAAGTTAAGGACCTGATAGACTTTTGCTTAGATAATAGATCACATGTTCGATGCCTTCATCATCCTCTTGGACTAAAACCATCGCGATAGTGGAAGTCAAGGCATCCAAATAAAGGATATAATCTCTTGCATAATCTGATGGATGCAAAAGAGGTGTGTTCATTAAGGCATGCTTAAGAGCATCAAATGAGCGTTGAGCGGTGGCATCCCAGATGAAAGGGGCATCTTTCTGCAACAATCTCATAAATCCTTTAGTGATTTAGGTGTAATTTCAAATGAAGTGGCAAAGAAAGTTTTCCTTCCCATGCAAACTTTGCAGTTGAGTGAGGTAAAGCGAGAATGGCTTTGACTTTTAAAGGATCCACCCTAATCCCATCTTTGGAGACTATGAATCCGAGGAGTCATCCTGATTCGACAACGAAGATGCACTATGGGGGTTCAAACGCATGTTGTAAAACCGACATCGAAGAAAGATGGCTTGTAGGTGACCAATATGGTCTCATCGATGAGATGAGTGAGCAGATAAGTCATCGAGGTAGGTTTCAACAATATGTTTGATATCGTGGAATGCATACGACATGGCCCGCTGAAAAGTGGCTCCAATATTTTTAAGGCCAAATGGTGATTTCCGATACGCGAAAGTCCTCCAAGGGAAGATGAAGGTTTTTTTGTGTTGGTCATCTAGTAGAATATCGATCTGGTTATAGTGAGAAAAGCCATCCATGAAAGAGAAAATGACACTCCCGACACAATTATCGATAATTTGATTGATGAAGGGTGTAGGGTAATTTTCCTTGGGACAAGCCTTATTAAGATCCCGATAATCGACACAAACACAAATATTTCCTTGTTTCTTGGTGACCAAAATGATGTTGGAAACCCATTCGGTCAAAGGGACATGATAAATAAAACTAGAGTTCAAAAGTTTTTCTACTTTTGCCTTGATTGTCACGGTCTTTTTAGGATGGATCAGGCGAAGTTTCTATCTCACAGGTTTAAATCCCGGGTAAGTTTTGATTTCATGCAAAATGATCGATGGATCAGTCCCTGACATCTCTTCATAGCTCCAGGCTAAGATGTCACATAATTCTTTGAACAAGGCGGTATAAGTGTCAACTTCTTCAACTAAAAAATTTACACCTAGTTGTATGTTTTCCACGTTGTATGTTTTCCACAATACCTTCTTTAATGGATATGTCGACTGTAATCGTGGAAGAGATATTACCCAAATTCCCCTCGGAGATAATATCCTGAGTGAGTATTTGAGTTTGGGGAGAGTCGACGATATCACTAGGAAAGATAGATGAAATATATTTCTCTATGTCATCCAAACTAGGAAGAAAGGACGAACGATGGTGGTTGTCATCCCATGGTGCCTCCTTGATGCTAAGCATTTCCATAATAGATTCATCGAATGGAAAAATACGTAGGATGTAGTCGAAAGTAGAGGATAGAGAATCTAACTAGGATGGTAACAAATAAGTCGTAGACATCAACAGATGTTGGTCGTCTGGTGAAGGAGAGGCATACTGGATGGTGTCGTATTTAGACTCTATAGGACTAAGTGGCATGGTGTCACCTAGTGTATCAAATTCTAAGGGACTAGGCACAATCCATGGATTAGATGATTTAAAGGACTGATGTACCATAGTCGAGATCATATTGATTGTGGCAATGTGTTGCGTAGTGGGAGGAAGAGGTGTAGGGAAAGTACCCATGAGCGAATAATCTTTCAAAAGACCTACCCCAACACTTTCATAAGTGATCTTTGAATCTCCCAAAAAAGGAATGTTGCTGGTCATTTGAGTGCGGGCGTCGGGGGTGCAGTAATCTAATTGATCGATGGTCACAATTTTACCTTGATGAGGGAATTGGACACATCTAAAAATCAATGAAGCAACGACAGTCATATCATAGAACCAACTTCTCCCTAGCAACAAGTTATAATAGGGGGGGTATTGACTACTTCAACATCGATGAAAACAATTTTTCCTCCCAATTGAATGGCTAAGGATTGTAATAATCCGTGAAGTTGGAAACCACGTCCATCAAAAGTGTGTAACATGGTGGGAGATTGATTGAGACTAGGTGATTTAAGGCCTTTCCAGCAAGCCAAGGACATGACACATGTATATTCCCCCTCGTCCAAGATCGTACGATGAATATGTTGATTATGGACAACAACATCGATCTGGATCCTGTTGTGGATCCAAAACGTCGACAAGCAATTGAAAAAACTGTGGTTCTTCTGATAATTTCTAAACAAAACTATCACCACAAAAATCTAAATGATCTGGAAAGCCAATTGGTGAGAGAGTCATGATTTAAAATTATCCAGGTTAAACGTGACAATGTTTGATGACTCGGGATCTATAGCTCTTATGGCTACCAAGAGAGTCCTATATTGGCTAGGGAAGTGTTATAGAACTTTGAGAGTTGACATAGCGCAAGGTGCTTGAGCCAAATATTCAACACGTGAGTTTGGTTGAAATTCGACTTTAAAATCGGCGTAGAATGGAGTCAAAGTTAGGTTTCTCAATCTGGAGTGACCCAGATGGAGGTGTAATTGTATTATGCGGTGGATCCGACATAGTAATAGTAGTCACTTTTTCCTTATCAGGTTTACTTGGAGGTGTGTCGTATGTCATAGTGCGAGTGGTCAAATCTATCCCATTAAACATGTAAATGTGTGCACTCGATGAAGCTTCCTCGTTAGGAGGATAATTTCGATTGCCTCCAATCGGAGGTGCATGAGATTGTGCAACCAATGATTGTTGCTGTGGAAAAGGATGTGTCAGTACAATGGGTTGATAATTTCCTTCAAAAATATTTGCAACTTCATCTCGGTGAGGAAAATATCACATGTAGTGATCACCACCACAAATGAGACATGGAAATTTCAATTTTCGTTGTGGTTGTTTCTTAGTAGCAAGTGGTTGTGTTTTTGTTTTTGAATTTTCGGTTGGATTATTATTTTTCTAAGTTATTTGCCAGATAATCCATAGTTGGTGTCATTTTTGTCATCGACGTTTCGAATCCGAATCAGGATTCATCATCGGGACTAATCGTCAATTTCAAAGCTTGCTTGTCTTGGTCAATTAATAGTAGATGCATAAAAATGATATACAAAAACCATAACAAATACATAATCTTACACTATTATATCCTATAGAAACCCTAGATTTATTATAATCACTTGTAACCTAATTCATAAATTAAACATAACACCTAGACCTAATAATAATTCAAAATCATATTAAAACATAATTTAACCCTATTTTAGAAAATTTCTAGAAACCCTAGTTTTATTTAAACACTTAAAACCTAATTCTTAAACTAAGCATAATACCTAGACCTAATAATAATACAATAATCATTTAAAAAAACATAATTTCACCCCATTATATCATATTAAACTCATTTAAGAAACCCCAGAACTATTAATAATAAATAAAAATCAATCTAATTCTAACCCTAGGCCTTTATATTTATAAACACAACACTAATAAATTCCCTTAAAACCCTAGACTTATATATAATATTATCAAAAACCTAGAATTATGAAATATTATTAATTATTATTAATTATCATCATTTTATTAATTCTAAATTGATTTTAATTTTGTTTTAGTTCTAAAAATAGGGTTTTACAGATAGTCGACCTATTTATAATCTCAAATTGTCCTGCATCTACTATTAATTGACCAAGATCAACAAAATTTGAAATTGACGATTAGTCCCGATGATGAATCCCAATTCGGATTCGAAATGTCGATGAAAAAAATGACACCAACTGTGGATTATCCGACAAATAACTTCGAAACTCCTCACCACAGAAATCTGAAAACAATATTATTTTTCTTTGGTTTATTTTTAGTTTTCTTCTTCCCCCCAGACTGTGGTGGAGAAGCATATTGAACTGCATTCACCTCAGATATTTGAATCGAGGGGGGGAATTGGATGAGAGTGAAATTGATCCGGTAGCGGGGGCAGTGACTGAGTGATTGGTCATGTCGATTGACTGTGAACTGGATTGGGTTTGATGGAACCGATAACTCCATCTGCGTGAGTGGTGGAGGATGGTTTTGAGAGATCGGTTGATGGGCGAGGAGCATTCTGAATCAATTCATACAAAGTACCGGATTGGAAATAAACCAAGTCTAGATACTAGGTGCGGGTGATGGCTTCCTCTTCTATAACGACACCACCCATGGCTACATCATGAGTGATTGGAGGCAAGAGAGATTTGGTGAACCATTCAACCAACAATTGGCCAGGAATGGTTGCTTTGATCAACCATCGTCATCGTCGTCTCCACTCGTGAATATGATCAGAGATATGTATAGAGTTGGTCTGACAAAGGGAGGTTAAAATTTCTGTGCCCATTTCGTAGTGGATAGGTAATTGGAAGTGTGTGAGAAAATCCATGTTAAGTGAATTAAAATCTTGAAAAGTTTTGTGTTGTAATTCAATGTACCATTTAGCTGCTGTACCCATAAGTGTACGTTGGAAAATATGTAACCAGATAGAATCATCGATTAGTGAATTTGATGAACACCATAGATGAAAATTCATAACGTGGTTATTAGGGTCTTCACCAGGTTTACCATCAAATTTTGGAATATTAGAAGTCAATTTAGCAGGAATAATTGACCAAAACGGAGAATGTAATATGGGATCATTTGTCAATCTTGACAAATCTGGTAGATCAAGAGTGGCTAAGAATGATAGCTGTCGATTGACCTGTGGATGATAATGGTGTGGCATAGGGACACCGGTAGGGCCATAAAATGGTTGAGGTGGATAGTTGTAACCAATAGGCCCTCCCATATGTTGTTGTTGTTGACCAACAAAAGTAGGATTTATCTGTTGAGGAATGTGCATAAAAGGAGAGGGGAATCCCATTTTCCCCTAGGGAGGATAACCAATGTAACTCGAGGGAGGATAGTTCATTTGAGGTGGGTAGCCAGGCTTCCCTTGAGGGGGTAACTAGGTTGACCCTGAGGAGGGTAAGGATTTGGCCCTTGGGGAGGAAAAGACGATTGATATTGAGGACCCCAAGTGGGATTCAGGACTCCCGGGAAAGGTTGTCCATAATGTAGTCCAATAGGATTGGTATTTGGGATTCTTCCTTGTGGGTTGGGGTTTGATGGCCCTCTCTAATGTGGTTGATGGAACTGACTTCATTGGGGTGGTCCCCAGGATTGTGGGGGGGTTTCGGTGTATGAAGGTTGAGGTTGTATCCCTGCCATTGATTGGGTAACAACTGGGGTATGACCGGTAAGAGGGGGTTTCCCCCCAGTCAAGATTTGCATGTTGGAGGACAGTTTCCCCCCAGTAGGGATTTGACCAACAATTTTATTCAGTTGTGTGGCAAGGTTTTGCATTCAGTGATTCGAAGATGTCCCAACAAGATTCTGTGGAGTATACGAAGTTGTAATTTGAAGAGGGATATGAGGTGTAATGGTCAAGGTACTTTGTAACTGACTCAGTAACACAACTCCTGTTTCATTGTGAACTTGCCCTGAAGCGGTAGCAATATTAATTGTTGGTTCGATGGGATGGTCAATGGGCTGACCTGATGGTCCGACCTCTGCATTGCTAGTAGTAGAGACATGCAGAGGGTCAAAAGGCGGTCAGCTAAAAATATTTTTTTCATAAATATCTTGTCTCGATGGAGTTCTCCATATCAAACGAACAAGAGTTTGATGTGGATCTACCATTTCAATAGAACATACAGGGGTAGTGTATTCTTCGTTAAAATTTGGTTGTATTGGTTCCATATCTAATTGATTCTATGGCCTTGATGGTAAGTGAGTGTAATCTTCTACTATAACATTACCTAAGGAATCCAATTGGATAAGGAGTGGATCGAGAGGCACTTGCAAAGCAGGGTTAACAGGAAGGGTTCCTTCCTCAACCGTAATTAAGGCTCTCTCGAGATTTTCTAGCAAAGGAGTAGCAACACTCCTAACGTCTGAATGGTTCTCAACCTCTTCATGGTAAGTGTCTTCAGGTGAGTTAGAAGGTAAGGGTTCGTAGCCTTCTAGAGGAAATCCTTTCATCTTACATGATCTACGAAGACCTTTATCGGCCATAGTACCAACTTTTTAAGACAACTTAAAGTAAACAAACAACACTCACTAAAAAATCTAGAAGACCAACAAGCAAACAATGTCTTCTCTTAATGAACGTACTAGTTGGTGATGAAATCCAACATCACGTGATTGGAGTGAGAAGGGGTTAGGATATGAGTGGGTGGATCAGTTACGTTGGTGGCCTGCTTAACAGAATTACACCTTGGTGCAAGCTTCCTCATAGTTTTACTCATGGGTTACCTTCCAAGGATCCTGAGTGAGTTTGACCAACGTCTATTCTAGGTACAATGAAGAATTCCCTTCACCATCACCTCGTTTAAGGACCCTAAAGATTGTGGCTACTAAGGATACCAACTCACTGTCAGCCTTTGGGTGGGTACAATCGACAGTCGAGTCCGAACGTATGGGAAGGATATCAAGTCCAAAATCCTTCAAGAGAACTGAGGACAAGTGGACCAGTAAACTCTAGAAGACCCATAACAGATTCTGAATTCACGAAGCTCTGAGACCAAATGAATATAGTTGAATCTCAAGAAGAACCCCCAATATAGGATCATACTGCTATGAACAATTAAGCCTTTGAGGGATAATCTACGTTTCTCTCCCGAGCGCGACCTCATGCATAACCCTTGTCTGAGAGAGGGATCCCAACTATGCTTATATGAAAGTTGGATTTACTCTCCCTATCGAAAGATTCTGAGTTTGTCTTGAATTCTTTGGAGAGTTATTCTCACAACCAATTCCAAAGCTCTAGTCCTAGTCTAGTGTTGGTGTAAAGATCTTAAAAATTAAAATTTCTAGTCTGATTTTAATTAGCATTCATTCTTATAGATGTTCGTTACACAAAGGTGAATGAAAGTGAAACTGATGATGTTTGATACTTGACTCCAAAAATATGAAAAGAATGAGATGAAAATTTTCCGTTCAATGAACTTCTAGCTATGGGAAGGAGAATAGTTTCTTTTCTTTCACTAACAAGCACTCAAGAATGCAAAATTTTATGTCATTTCATTCTCAACAAGAATTCTAACAAATTCCAAATTATAAAGAAAAACTTTCCAATATCAGAACTAATGCATACAAGTATTTCTTTGTTTGGTTGCAAATGTAAATTGAAAATTTCTTCTTATGCTTCTTTCTTTCACTAATAATGGAAAATGACTTCACTACAATGATTTTTAAAAATAAGGAGCAAAAGAACACAAACAAAGACACTGTTAGCAGTCGATAAGAGACTAAAACAAGAACAAACTATCCACTCAAAGAAAAACACCAAAAAGAAAAACAAATCAGACTTAGTAGCCTTCCGAAATTGAGTAAGGGATCAAAGACAAAGAAAACAATGCTAAGATCAATAACTTCCCTTGTGAAAGCCTCTAATCAATTAGATAATCGAAAAGAGCAACAAAAAGAAACCAAGTTTTAGGAGAAAAACGATTGATTTTGCAGTAAGGAAAGACAAACCCAATCAAGACTAGAAGAATGAAAAACAACAAGTTTTAAGTCAAACAAAAAATGAGATTTGACAAAATAGGATCTGAACCAAAGAGGAAGATCAAAGGACTGTACCCAGTAAGAAAATAGTCATCAATTTTTCAAAAGCAAGAAAAATAAACGCTCTGGAGATCAAGGTACCAGAGCGCTACAATGCTCCCTAATACACTCTGGGGGAGCGTTGATTTGGCTATCAACACTCTGACTTAAACTAGAGAGGGGACTAGTCCTGAGACAAATTTTGGAAAAACCCAGAAAACTCAAAAAATCAAGGAAATTTGATCAGAGACTCTCTAAGACAACTTAGCAAAGATGATAAGATGTAAGGATAGATCAAATCAACAATCAATATCTAAATATAGACAAAACGTAGGGACAAACCAAGGAAAGAACAAAAACTGAAAATTCGCTCCCCAGTGCAGTCGCCAATTTCTGTTACGGAATAATTCCCCCGCGAACATGTGAATCTTCCCTCCGAGTACAAACCCCTCTATCGAGACAAAAAACTACCTTTGGACACTACCATTCCTATAGACTAATTATGCCCATCAAAAAGAGAGTGAGAGGGATAGTATGATGTACCTCACTTTCAAAGTTTTTCCACGCTGCTCCAATCAACGTGTCCTAAATAGTACCTGCGATGGATGACAAAAGACAAAAAACTATCTTCTACTCTAATGGATTAGACAAAATTGATCTATCTATGAAGGATTAAAACAAATATATCCAAACACATGCAAACACATATTAGAAGGAAATAAGCCAAGTATATTCATGAGAACTTTAAAGAGACACTTACAATCTTCAAATGATGTTGCAGATTCTCCAAGTCCTCCTTGTCCAACCCCTTGCTTGAAAGATCCACGATCAGAATAACAATGCTTTGATGATTATTTCTCCTCCCTATTCACCATGAGAATGTATCCATTTATATGCTTTGAGAGGCTCAACCACCTTGGTTGTATTTGGAATTAGTTGAGGATATGACTCCATTAGTTGTGATATCTCCCTTAGATGCAACCTTAGGGTTAGATTTGAGCCAAACCAACACGATCCATCCATAGATTTCCTTATAGAAAAAGGGGGTTTATCCCAATATTTTCTCAACCAATTCGACGCTCCCTTACATTGGGAAACATAACGCTTCAACGCTCCTTGCTAGATAGAAAAGGAGCGCTAACGCTCCCTGCATATGAGTAGGGGAGCGTTGATCTTCCAAAAATTTCCAAGATGACTATTTCTCATAGAAAAAAACTTTGTTCTGACTGTCAAATGATGGGGCTTCTTCTTCTAACATGCTTTAGGGGTTGTATTGAATGTTTCCAAGGTGTCATTCGTGATGCGACACTTATGTGATGAGAATGCGACACTTATGACACTTGCGACAAAAGTGCGATACTTACGACACTTACGACAATGAAGATGTGACATTATTGAAGTGAGGAAATTTGACATGTAACAGTATGCTCTACAACTTCTTGCATCCCCAACATTCAACGTCTCCAAAGAAGTCAAATGTTCCAGCTCTGATATGCTCTGGAGCTTCTCACATTGGCTAACATTAAATTTCTCCAAAGAAGTCAAATGTTACAAACTTGGCAGTGTTTGTATCTCACTGCATCCACAAACATCTAGTGTTTGGAGCTTTGTGAGTTGCCCCAACCCCGGTAGGCTCTCGAGATTGTTGCATCCACCAACATCCAATGTATCCAAAGAAGTCAAATGTTCCACAACAGGAAGCTCTTGTATCTCAGTGCATCCACTATCATCTAGTGTTTGGAGCTTTGTGAGCTGCCTGAACCCTGGTATGCTCTCAAGATTCTTTCATCACCTAACATCCAACGTCTCCAAGGAAGTGAAATGTTCCACATCAGGAAACTCTTATATCTCACGACTCTCTCCCAAAGATAGATATTTGTGTAGTGTAAATTACCAAACGAGTTGGGAAGCATATGCAATGTATAAGCACCTTTCAAATCAATATATTGAAGGTTTGTTAGGTCTCCGAAGGAAGCAGACAACGACATCATTATTGAGAAGTTTCTCAACTGTAAGTATTTCAGGGAGCGCAGATGACAAAATTCTTCAGGAAAATCTCTTAATGGTAGTGGTCGGTCATTGATATATTTCACTACAATCTTTTCGAGGTGCTCTAGTTTACCTATGGACTGTGGAAACATTGAAAGGTGAGCAAATATATTGATCTCCCACAATTAGAGAAGAGCCTACAATGTTTAAGAGCCTTAAGGATTGCATAAGCATTTACACATGACAATTGCTCCAGTAAATCATAAATCTGGTTGGTTTCTTGATGCGAAAGTTGATGTGACATTAATCAGTCAATGATATTTCTTCCATAATTTCAAAGGCGTCCATTCATTTCTATTTTATTGTTACTGTACACCTACAATAGACGCTTGGTCCCTAGCTTCTTAAGCCCTGTCATGCCCCATATTCTTATTGTCGTATCTTTGTCTCTCCCTATAAAAAAACAAGCAATATCTAAGAATATTTGCTGGACCTCTTGATTAAGTGAATCATAACTACTTTTAAGTGTAAGCTCTATCTTTTCCACGAGCACACTCTCAGGGCATTGGAAGCTATGGATGACTTCAGATCGTTTTGGAACATTTTCGTTAAGAACACATCAAAATACCTCACAATCGACAATACCGTTAAGGTCCCTATTCCCCACAATACCACCGCCCTGTATGGAGTAGCTACAGATGGAATTCTTGTACATTTTTCAGTTTGTCAAAACGCTGCACCATAGACCAGACATCCTCCACCATTGCTCGAATCCGCTGGATGACCATGGAACAACACCGACTGTATCCAACAGAATGATTGTGATATCATCCCACCACGTCTCTCAGGCACTCATATTCCTCCTCTTTCACTGGACATTTTAGCATGTCAGATGCTGAATTGGGCGGTTGTGTCGACCATATTGACTCCATTTCATCCCTAATATTGAAAAAATATGTAAACTTCCATGACTGATGAGGTTGACACATGCTCAAATTCTAGGTTTGGATGCTAGGAAATACTGTTGTTTTCTCACTTCTATCAGATTGGTGCAATCGAAATGCAGGCAGTCAGAGTTTAGAGGGGAGTCAGTGAAAGATAATACAAGTCGGAAGAAATTATTGGTTGATTTTGATGAACATATGGCAAGTTAGGATATGCTTTTGACAGATGACGAAGCCTTGGGAGAAACCTCCCCTTAAAAACACCTTCGATGTAATAAATAGTCTAACAAAGTAGTCACAAGAATGTCATGAGTCCTATTTCAATATGGTTTTATGGAGTTACTTAGTGTTAGAATAGCTTGGTTGGAGATCCAAAAGTTTTATCCTTAATCCTTATGTCTTTTCGGTCATATGTTAGAGTCTGCATTTGAAGAGTCGAGTCGAGTCTAAACGTGAGTACTTTGGAGTTTCGTCATATTTGTGCTTTAAAATTTTTCTACATATTTTTTCTTTGTGTTGGTTGGAAGGATTTTCATCACTTTCCTCCCAGCAGATCTTCCCCCATAAACTATGGGAAATTTTGTTCTAGGAGTTGCTAGTGGGAAAACCCCCCTATGGCTACACCAGAGTTTACAATGTAGGCAAATAAATAACCATTCAAAAGTATCCTACTTCTCTAACTACCCCAAACATACCCCAAACTTATGCAAGAAAAGCAAAATGAGAAGGATCGGGTAACTGTATCTTTACTCCACGTCTGGTGATGATCCTCCCGCGCTTGAAGGCTTTGCTGACTGCAAACCTCCTCCCAAGGCTGGCCTTTATTCAAATACAGAAAAACAAAAAGCTACAAACATGCATTTCATACATAAATAAGAGTTAGATGTTAGAATAAAAACATAAAACAAATGCAAGCATTCAACACAACATGTTTTGGGACAAGAAAAATACTTCTTTTATTGATAATACAATGATCACTTACAACCAAAGTTGGCTACTGCACCACGAACCTGGTTTGGGATCCTCTTCACCAACCTCCAAGTGCAACTCCGTATGGCTTCTCCTCTCAACCATCTTCTTGGGAAGTATAATGGGTTTATGATGGAGGAAGGAAGGCAAATTGGGGAATTCTGAGGTAATTCTCACAAAAGGGATGCAAATGCTTGGGGCAAGGAGGGGATGTGAAACAGGCAAATTTTCATTGTTCTTATGTATAGATGTGGAATGAGACCCCGAAACCTCCTTTTGTATTGGAAAAGGATGGTTATTCGGTTGGGTGATGGGCTATAGGTGGTGGATTAGTTGGGAAACTACCCAATAGCCCGTAATCTCAACAAATTCCTTGCAACTTTTTATTTTTTACAACTTTTTCAAGTATACGTAGGCTGTAGTGGTGCATCATGCATACAGACACAGGTTGTAGTGGTGTGGAATGAGTATGTATGTGGGAAGTAGTGGAGCAGGGCACATACATCTTTAAAAAATTGTTTTTTTAGAAGAGTAACTCAGTGATGGCTTGGAAAAAAATGCAAGTAAGAGGGCCAAATTCAGGTATGCATATGTAGATAAATTTAGAGTTATAATAGATGCCCCCTAATGTGTGAGGTCATAAGAGCATATGATTTCTAAAATACATTACAAAATGTTCACCAATGTACGAAACGAGTGAGCCCGGGACCAAATTTTGGGAGGTGCCATCTGCAAAAATAACAATTGTCTCTCCAAGGCGAGCATAGCCATGCTTGGGATGAAATAAATCATGGCTTCCAAGCAAATACACTACAGATCCATGTCATATAACTATATAAAGTGTAGCCGTGAGCAATACACACCAGATCTACATCTCAAAATCAAAGATATACATGTATAGTATCCATATTCAAGAAGCCAATAACACCTGATGGCTGGAGATGAGGTCTTCAGAGCTTGAGCAACAACTTCAAGATCTTTGCAACTCAGGTAGGAGTGCAATATGAATGTATGATTTCACTACCCATAGGACTTCGATGGCTCATTGGGAAAAGACAAGAGGATCTCGATGATCAGGCATAGAACTTCATTGATTTCGAAAAAGGACTTGATTGGACTTTTGGAATGGTCGAGCATGAGGTCAAGAGACAAACTGCAGAAAGGATGACTCAGGATCAGTGAAAATTCCTTTGGACAATAGCATGAAATATGATCAAACTCAGGCAGCATGACATTGACATAAGTTCACGATGCAGGAGGCAACACAAACTCTCCATGTGTTTGGAAGAGTAACTAAACAGAGGAGGGCACAACTCTATGTAGCAAGAACAATTTCCTAAGGTCATATTAGATCCCAAATATTGACGAACAAACAGAAGGATGTGCTTTGTCTAAGGGCGACTCATTGTGCTGCCAAAAAATAATAAATATTTCTCGTCCCCTCTTTTTAGGTTTTTTTATTTTTTTGTCTTTTTCAATTTTTTAAAGAGACTGAAAAAGAATAAAAGAATGTTACGTTACAAAGGAAGAATGAGTGTCGCAAGCATACTAGTTCCAAGCACAAGGAACACACTAATTCTTACATCAAGGAGACATTTGCAGGAAAAGGAACCTCGGGGAAAATTCCTCCATGGGTCAAGGTGTCAGGTCGCAGAGGCAAAGTGCTACAAGGCTTGCGTATAAGGCATGCTTCAAAGGTTCAGTTGAGAGCAACATGGAGCTGAAATTAGGCAAAAGACGCAAAGATGAAAATACGATTAGCATGACATGATGGAACCCCCTTCAATGTAATTTTAATGAGCCCAGAGAAGGTAAGCTCGGTAGTTTTTTCACGTTTAGAGAGTCTGAAAAAATGTAAAAGAAGACTCCACTGGGGTACCTTTTTCGGAAATAGTCTAGTCAGTTCGAAAAAGGAGTAAACTAGCACCAAAAATACGTCTATTCAAAACCATTTTAATGATTAAGACAAAGACAAGATCACTCCGCAATATTTTCAATTTTAAGGAATCTAAAAAGAGCTTAACTATGGACTCAATTCCTTTTTCTAGATTTAGTCTCCTTAGCCCAAAAAAATATAAAATTTATTGAGGAGAAATCTCCCGGCAAGACGAATCTCTCGAGGTGTAACCTTTTTCCTCCGTAATCTACAGGCCAAAAAAAGGGGTAAACTCGTGCCAGAAGATGTTCTTCTGGAACAATTTAACGAGTGTGAAGGAACAAGGTCACTCGACGATCTTTTCAATTTTAGGGAATCTAAAAAGAGCTTAACTATGGAATCCTTGGGGGTTCCTTTTTCGTAAGTAATCTCCAAGGCCCAAAAAAGGTGATAAACCAAAACCGAGGAGAATGTTCATTTTTCGTAAATTTGGTCCCTCAGGTCTGAAAAAGGGGTAAACTCGTGCCAGAAGATGTTCTTCTGGAACAATTTAATGAGTGTGAAGGAACAAGGTCACTCGACGATCTTTTCAATTTTAGGGAATCTAAAAAGAGCTTAACTATGGAATCCTTGGGGGTTCCTTTTTCGTAAGTAATCTCCAAGGCCCAAAAAAGGTGATAAACCAAAACCGAGGAGAATGTTCATTTTTCGTAAATTTGGTCCCTCAAGTCTGAAAAAGGGTTAAACTTATACCTAAGAATACTCTTTTAGTGAACCGAAGCTCCTAGAGTATACCTTTGTTCGTAAAATTGACCACCCGGACCAAAAAAGGGGTAAACTACCACCAGACAGATGTGCCTTCAAATTTTAGTTTGGCGAGCGTGAAGGACAACAAGATCGCTTGACAATATTTTCATGTTTAGAGAGTCTGGAAAGGGCTTAAAGAAGACTCCAGGAGGTTACTTTTCTTAGTTAATCTAGACGAGATTGAAAAGCATAAATATAGTCTCATCAAATGTTACTTTTAGATTTCAAAGAGAGATTGAAAGACAACAAAGCATGCTCATTTTTGGGAGTCCCGAGGGTGAGGCCAAGAGTGATGCATCAGACAAATGAGGCTCATTCTCATAATCATAACAGGACTAACAAGGACTCCCAAGGCTAAAGTCATTAGAGACAACATGGACGCCAAAAAGTAACAAGGATCTATCTAGGGTATCCATGTAGAGGTAGGCTCTACCACCTAATCACGACACTTCTAAACAACAAATATGGTTTCGTGTCACACTTCGATGGGATCGATCCTATGGAAAAGCAGAAAATACAATGATATGCAAAAATCGGAGGTGGAATCCTAACTTATATGCAAAAAGTTGGAAAAAATGACTTTTACCAAAGGACCTTTCAAAGTGAACCATCTCCCAAAAAGTTACCAAACCAAAAGCAAAGTGCATCGTAACATCTAATAAGAAACTCAAGAACTACATTAAATGATTTTCAAGCCAGAAAAAAACGACAAAAGGGTTCCAAAAAGTGGCAAAAAGGGCCAAAAAAGTCTATAAAGCTGACAACTCATTTTCACCATTGCAATTTGAAAATTAACCAACAGGGAAAAAATACCCCTTTTCTAAAAGAGTTGAGTCCGGGAGCTTCAGAGGACGAAACAAACTTCTGCTCAGACCAAGTAAGTATAAACTCATCCCTCTTGCATTTCTATTCTTCAATTATGCATTGTTTTTAGTTTTTTTGGGGGTGCTCTCTCCTAAAAAAGGGCGGCCCTACGTGTACGTGGGATGTCTAAGGAAAAAACACATACATCCACAGGTAGAAAACAGTCTTCCCACAGATGTATGCGACTGTGTCCAAAACAACCTGTGTACACCCTCAAAAGCATGGAAAAATAAAATATGCAAGAGCTAACTCCCCCTTGAACTTGTCATGTAATAGGATGTATGTCCACTGGAGGGAGAGGGAACACAAGGAGATCGATATCTTGGTCGATGAGGACCTTGCTACCATTTCCATATTAAAACAATGCGGGCTATGGAAGTTCCACCAGTGTTCGCTTATGAGGGAATAACCCAGGGTACTGAATGCCCTGGTGGATTACTGACACCTAGACGCATAGGTGTTCATGATTGAGGGACAATCGTTGACTCCAAAGACCGAGGATATTTATTTCTTGAATGGCCTCTTGAGGAGAGGGGAACCAGTCAACCTGTGCACATTTCCTCTTGGGACCTTCAACATCGTCGACTACATCGAGATGCACTATGAGGCAGACACTAAGAAAGTAGGTTCTCAAGTGCCCATCAACAAGATCACCAACCTGTCACTGAAGGTGATCCTACTGCTCATTTGGTGGATCACTGGATCCGCGACCGTCCACTAGGATTCTCGAGTGCACATGTATTGTGCTATGCAATGCCTTGATGCACACATTTTTGACTGGAGCATGACCATTCTTACTTGCATGAAGAGTTAGCTTACAGATTTCCATGAGCGTAGCAACAAGAACTTCGGGTTCGATACCGTTATGTGCTCATTCTTCTTTGAGAGGGTACCCAACCTGAGTCCGAGAGATACAGTGTGGGGGCATGTGGCCTCCTTCCTAGTGGTGTGTAGATAGGTAGCATTGCTGCCCTGACAGGGGGGAGGAAGGACCATAGAGGCCTTCGATGACACATTCTTTGACTGGTGGGCATGATAGATTCCAACGATAGAGGACTACCCCTACGCTGGAATCAACTTTTCTAGAGATCCAGACATGCCCGTACCTCTTAGAGAGGAGCGAGGAGAGATAGGTACGTGTGTTTTTAAAGTTATTTAATTTTTAGTTTCTTTTATATATATCATTTTTATGTGCATTAGAGTATCTGACAACTATGTATATGTTATGTACATATGTGGGACCTATGCATCCGATAGACTTCTTGAGGACTAGGCGACGTCCTCTACTAGAGGTAGTACCAGCAGCAGCCGGCGGACCAACAACCGCAGGGGGACCTCCAGCCGGAGAGGCTGAGATATTTTTGAGACGGGTGGAGCGGAACCTCACCACACTCACTCGTGCAGTTCCCATGGTTGATATCGAGGATCTCCCGCCATCCATGTAGCCTCATGTATTTGGGGTTCCATGGACTTGGGTCCAACTCTTCCAACATTTGGAAAATGCCGTCGTTCACTACAGCAGGGCCAATAGGCCCCGAGCTTAGATAGGATGGACTCATTATGTACCAAGGGCACTCTTTTTGTATATTTTTTAGGGCATAAGCCCTGTGATGTATACCGGATTATTATTTTTGAGGTGTTCGCGCCCACCTATGTACTCTGAGACTTCTTGATATATATATATATATATTTACATATTTGATGTCTTATGGATCACATTTCCTTACAAATGTATGTACATGTGTATGTGTGTGCAATATGCCAATTCAATACTTGATAAGCTAGAGTATTTGTCATTTGATTTAATCTCCTAGGAGCATGGATATATGTAATGTAATCAAAGCAACATTCTAAGAGACATACCTTAAGGAATATTCGGTGTAAATTAGGATCATAAACACGGTAAACCCCATTTAACTGGGACACAACTAGCTGATCAACTAAGTAGACCCAAAGGTGAGAGATACCATGCGAGAAAGCGTCACAAAGCAACTCTATCACTGTGCTGTACTCGACAAAATTGTTTGTAGCATCACCTAGATAGATACCTCCAGAATATAGAAACTGGCCTTGAGGTATGAAAATCACCCAAGCTGCAGAAGCAAGCCTCCGAGTGTGTTGGCTAGCACCGTCCACAAACCCAAAGAACACCTCCGATTCACTTGACATCTGCCACAGTGAAAAATATGACATAAATAATGACACGCCCATAAAACAAAAAGACAGAAAACAATTGTATAAGAACTATACATATGTACAAGAAGTCACCCAAGGCGACCAACCTACAAGTAAAACTTCTTGAGGTAGAGCCCATTTCTAGGCTCTGCCAAAGAATTTCCCTCAAAGTCAACCAAACGATAAGTGCCCTTCTTTAAGACTTCTTTCACATTGAAAGGTCTGAACCACATGGGTTTGAACTTGCCTACGCCCACGTGATCCTTATCTTGGTCGTAGACCATGACAAGGTCGCCTTTAGAGAAAATATGAGGACGAACGGACCGATCATATTGACACTTCACTCATTTCTTGTGAGCCTCATTAGCCAAGGCTGCATCACGACATTTCTCTCTATATAAAAGGCGTTCCTCAAGTGGTGAATTGTCTGTAAATAACTCTACTTCCAACTTTAAAGACATGATCTGACACTCTATAGGCAAGACTGCTTCCATCCCGTAAACAAGTTGGAAAGGTGAGAAATCAGTGGCAATCTTTACAGACGTTCGGTAGGCCCATAATGCCGAGTACAATATCAAATGCCAATTTGACTTGGCCGAATTGATCGTTCGCTATAGAATAGTCTTGAGGGACTTATTCACAACATCCACCTAACCATTCGCTTATGGGTAGTAGGGTGATGAATTCTCTTGCCTCAACCCAAGCTTTGATGTTAACTCATACATCATTTTGTTCTGGAAGTGACTGCCATGGTTAGTGAAAATCTCCTTCGGGATGCCGAATTTTGCTATTATCTGGTTAAAAATGAAGAGATATGATGTTTCACCATCATTATTGAACGTTGACATAGCCTTGACCCACTTTGTGAAGTAGTCTACTGCTACGATCATATAACGATGCCCCCTGGCTGAATCCAGGTGGCATGTAGTCAAATCAATCCCCCAATTAGTGAAGGGACCAACAACGATGACGAGAAACATGGGAGCGGGATGTGCCCTCATCTTCGGAGAGAAGATCTGACACGGGTGGCACTTCTTGACCGACTCAACACAATCCTTGATTAATGTAGGCCAAAAATAACCGGCTCATAGAATCTTTTGGGCTTTTGCCAACCCAGATAGATGACCACCACATGCTCTAGTGTGGTAGTCGTTAAGAACGAGTTCTGCTTCTTTGTGTATAAGGCACTGAAGAAGAATGCAATCTACAACTCGACGATACAAAGTGTCATCGAGGATGAGATAGTTTCATGCCTGATGGTGTATTCGTTGATGCTCATCACGAGAAGCAGAGGTGGGGCACTTCAAAGTCTGTAGATAGACTAGTATATATCCATACTAGGGGTCCGAAGATGCGATCAGAAAAATATCTCCTTTAATAGGTGATTCTTCAGGCATAACATCACTTGATACAAACGAAAGTTCTGAAATAAGTTCTGCAAAGACCAATGACTTTTTGGATTTCGCAGAAACAAAATCCAAGTCAAATTCCTGGAGGATTACAATCCATCTACTGATCTTTCTGCCAATGACTCGTCGTGTCAACATGTATTGAAACAGATTCACAACGACAACGACGGTGGTCTTCTGAAGGATGATATAATGATGGAACCTGTTAGCGTCAGAAGTCACTCCTGGATTGCTTGTGGGAGCAGAGCCCGACACCCATCAGTTTTATGTCACGATAGTTTTTAATATATGATCAGATGGATAGAGACTCAGGGAGATATCATTCTAACTCAGGGACTGAGTCTGGCATGCAGGGAGAGAAGGAGGTCTTGATCTAACTTCAACCAGTGGGTTGATTAAAATATGATCAGGTGGAAGACTTAGTAAGAAAGGTGAACAAACAACTTTGGGCAATAGGCTTTCGGCAGTTTGCAGAAGAAAGACTCTGAATGCAAGATCCGCTTGGTTCAGGGTCTCAAGGAACTGAAAGGGGACTTGACTAGATCCTCCAATTCCAAGTCACTTAGCACTGGGAAAATCACAAGAACTGATTAGAGACAACACAACTATTACAGTGATCCATTACAACATCATCCTATAATAGCTACAACTCGACTGAATCCTCCAATTCCGAGCTGCTCTAACACAGTGTAAACAAAGACATGAAAAAAACTGGCATTCATAAGGCAAGAAGTCTCAAAAGTTCATACATAACCAGAGCAACAATGCTTCATTAAAACTTTACAACCAGGAGCTCTGCTCAACCATCGATCCCTACAAAATAGAACAACTGAGTCTATATACTCAGGAAAATTCACCTCACAGAGGCGCACCCAGTCATCCAAGGCTCGGTGTCTTTTCAGTCAAACTCGTACTGAAATCCTTCTTCAAGCGCCACCTTAACTGCGCATGGCTCTTGTAAGGAGGGTACCTGAGCCATTAAGTGTTGGGCTAACGTACGCAGACTTCTCTGTCGAGTTGAAGATTTTGGCATGGCGTCTTTGAGAAACTGGGTACACAGGACCTTCTTGAGCGAACCGCTTGCTAGACCTTCCATACCTTATACTTAATGCATGATGAGAGGTTTCACCCACCCCTTCTCGCCTTTATTTACTCCAAGCAAAGGCCAGGAGTGGGATCGTATCGGATGGTACCTGGAGATCAGGACGATCCTTTCGGCGAATGGACTCGGCGCCTCTAGACCCTTTTAGCACAGTTCCTTTCTTTCCCAAGTGACTATGGGCTATGACCCCCTGCTTATTCCCAAAGCGCTTTCGGCATTCACGAATGGAAAGAGTTAATCCTCGATATTCAAAGTTGCGAGGGGCGAGGAGGCGAGGAGCCTAATCGCGCACCACGTGTCCCTCTGGATGGACGGCTGAGATCTTCTCGACAATACTGTGGGCCCAAGCCCTGGATGCCCTCGGCACTTCGCGTCTCGCGGCTGGGAGGAGGCTGGTCCTCGATCTTCAAAGTTGCGAGGGTCGAGGAAGCAAGGAGCCTAATCGCGCACCACGTGTCCCTCTGGATGCACGGCTGAGATCTTCTCGGCAATACTGTGGGCCCAAGCCCTGGATGCCCTTGGTACTTCGCGTCTCACGGCTGGGAGGAGGCTGGTCCTCGATCTTCAAAGTTGCGAGGGGCGAGGAGGTGAGGAGCCTAATCGTGCACCACATGTCCCTCTGGATGGACGACTGAGATCTTCTCGATAATACTGTTGGCCCAAGCCCTGGATGCCCTCGGCACTTCACATCTCGCGGTTGGGAGGAGGCTGGTCCTCGATCTTCAAAGTTGCGAGGGGCGAGGAGGCGAGGAGCCTAATCACGCACCACGTGTCCCTCTGGATGTACAACTGAGATGTTCTCGGCAATACTGTGTGGCTCTTTTTACTACTGGTGCCTTCCACACGTAACCGTCGGCTAAGGATTAAGTGCTGGCGCCTCTTGCAACTCGCGACCTCGCGAGTTGGAGTGTCGAATGTTGGCACTCTCCCTTAGCAAAATCCCGAGAGGCGATGGCTCTTTTCCTTTCCACAATTCTTGTGACTCGTGATCTCATGCAACCAAAGGATATGGTCCGCCCTCCGAACTCACGAACCCCGAGTTCAAGAAATGAACCCACGAATTAACTGATCGCGATCAATGACCTTTGCTACTTCGCGAGTTCTCCACGGAGACTTCTGACCGTTCTCCAGTTTGAAAACTTCTGCACTATACTAGGCGTGACTCAGCTGAGTGCAATTACCCACCGACCATTGATCTACTTCGAAAAATAGACCTTGGATGCTGCCAACGACACTTTGCCCGCCCGCTTGACATGCTACTTGGAAAAACAGGGATTCTCTCGTGCTGCGCTTAAGCATTTCATGCAACTTGCAGACCCGACTTCTCTTGAACCCATGACAAGAATTATCGCTAACATAGGCTCCATGGGGGATAGAGTCGTCCCTGTGATGCTCTAAGACATCCTTCTGCAGCTTCAATGCCTTGATATTGGGCTATGGAGACACCTATTAGGCTAAAAACATGTAAAAAGAAACTAAACAAAGAAACTAAAAGACAATATTTACAAATAGAGGAGCCGTCTAAGGCTCAAACAAAACATTTTTTTAGAAAATGCCCATTCACTGGGCTGCTGAAAACTTCTTCACCCTCCAGGTCTTGGAACCCGTACATGTTGTTTGAGAAAGTCTCAGAGACTTTGAAAGGCCCGATCCATAGGGCATCAAATTTGCTGTGTTTGCCCTTATCTTGCTTAGGAGCATCCCATTTCAGCACCAAGTCTCCTATCTGGAACCGCTCCTTTTTGGCCTTCTTATCGAAGACCTGCTTGATCTTTTGCTGATGGTCCCAAATCCTGTCCACTGTCGGCTCCCTAGCCTGCTGGACCTCTACTAGCTGATGAATCCTTCTGATCATGTCATCAGGCTCCTCCTGATGATCCTGGAGGAATTTTGCTACAGGAAGGGCTAACTGAGAGGGAAAAACAACCTCCGCTCCATAGACTAATTGGAAAGGAGAGACGTCGATAGATCTCTTCGTGGTCACTCGGTCGGCCCATAGAGTGAATTTTAATTTGGAATGCCAGGCCTTCTGGTTGTCTTCCAACAGCCTTTTGATGATCCTTATCAGGCTTTTGTTGGAAGATTCTGCCAAACCATTGCTCTGTGGATAATATGGGGTAGAGTGAATCAATTTGATGCCGAACTGTTCACAGAACTTGGCTAATGGCCCAAACTTGAAAGAAGCAGCATTATTGATGACGATCCTGCTGGGACAACCAAATCTAGCTATGATATCCTCCAGGAAGTTGATAATTACTTTGTGTGATGTGCTTCTGGTGGGGACAGCTTCTATCCACTTGGTGAAATAATCTGTTGCAGTCAGGATCCATCTGTGCTGACCACTTGAGGGAGGATGAATTTCTCCAATGAAGTCCAACCCCCACTGCTGAAAAGGTGCTGCAGCTATTATAGGCTTCAATGGCAGTGATTTGAGCTGCTATTTTCCTGAGAACTTCTGGCATTTGATGCAAGCTCTGACTTCTCTGTAGACATTAGGGAATAAATTGGGCCAATAATACCCAGCTCGAAGGATCTTATAGGTTGTGGTCTTCCAGAAATGATGACCCCCACAAAAGCCACTGTGGAAATCAAACGTAACTTTCTGGGCTTCTTGTCGGTCTAGGCACCTTAAAAATATCCCTAAAGGGTCTATCCAGTACAAGGTTTGGTCAATGAGGGAATACCTGACTGCCTTGAGCTTTAGAGCTCTTGCCTTGCTTTTCTCCATGCCATCAGGGGGCCTCAATTCTTGCAGAAAGTACAAGATATCCTTGTACCAGGGGCATGCTGCTAGTGATAAAGCACCCTGGGAACTCTTGCTGGATGACTCGGCTTGCTCATTGATGAAGTTAACCCCCAAGGCCTTACAATTAGATTCAGCCAGGAACTTGGCCAAACCTTGCCCCTTTATCAACTTGGTGGGCTTGATTTCCAGATCAAACTCTAGGATCTTGGCGATCCACTTAACTCTTCTTCCGTCTATGTCAGGCTATATAAGAATGTCCTTCACAAAGGCTGAAGGAACATATGCAGTGATTTTTGAGTGCAAGACATAGACTCTGAAATCTTTGAGAGCTTTCACCAATGCATAGGCCTGTTTTTCCATGATCTCGTATCGGACTTCTGCATCTCGCAATGCCTTGCTGAAGAAGGCAATGGGTTGCTCTCGTCCTTCCTCATTTCTCTACAACAAGACCGCTGCTACTGTATCATAGGAAGAAAAAGAAAAAATCAGGAAATCTTTGGAATAGTTAGGGATGATCAGCACAGGTGCCTCAGTCAATGCCCTTTTTATTTGGACAAAAGATTCCCTGGGTTCAGCGGTCCATTTCACTTCGTTCCCCTTCCTGAGCATGACTGTGATGTGTCTCACGAGCTTGGAAAAATTTGAGATGAATCTCCTCAGAAAATTAATCTTCCCCAAAAAGGCCTGAACCTCCTTCTTAGATCTGGGAAGTGACAAGGTCTGAATTGCTTCTACCCTACTAGGATCAATTCTCACTCCCTCTGCTGATACTATGTGGCCTAATAACTTCCCCTCCTTCATAGCAAACACAGACTTCTTGGGGTTTAAGGATAAGCCATACTTCCGACACTTCATGAAAACCTTTCTCAAGTGGCAGCAGTGGTCCTTGTCTGACCTAGAGAAGACTGTGATGTAATCTAGATAAATCACCACGAACTGGTCTTTCTCCCCGATGAAGGCTATGTCCATGGCTCATTGAAATGTCGCTCCTGCATTCATCAGTCCGAAAGGCATTTTGGCGTACATGAATGTTCCCCAAGGAGTGGTGAAGGCTATTTTTTCTCTGTCCTTAGGCATGACTGATATCTGATTATACCCCGAAAACCCATCAATCATGGATATCCTAGATGCACCGGTTACCTTCTACAATATTTGTTCCATGTTGGGTAGAGGATAATTGTCTTTCCTCGAGCTTCTGTTCAGGTTCCTGAAATCAACACAGAGTCTGATTTCTCCACTTTTCTTCCTTACAGGGAACAAGTTGGCCACCCAATTGAAATATCTCAAGGGGACAATAATTTGGGCATCTAGTAGCTTCTTCACTTCCTTCTCCATGACAGGTAGCAACATGGGATTTATCTGCCTTAGCTTCTGCTTGAATGGCTTAGCCTCGTCTTTTAGCGGGATTTTGTGCTCAATGACCGACGTGTCATACATCTTGAGATCTTCGTAGGTCCATGCAAACACATCAACGAACTCTCTCAACAACTTGGTATATTCAACCCTCTACTCCTTGGTCAAACTCCTTGACAACTTGACAAACTTAGGCTCCTCTAGTGTGCCGATGTTGCACTCAACTGTATCAGCATCATCACCTGAAACTCTCCCCTTTACTGCCACATCATTCCCATCAAACAATCTCTCTAATGGGACCAGTCCCCTCGGAATGTGATTGCTAGGTAACTGAATAATGTCATGCTTTGCTATTCCACTCAGCAACTCACCCCCATCAAACCTCTCCTCAGAGGCAGAATCTTGGTCGATATGCATTTCTGAAAATTCTTCGATAGTCTCCAAGAATTTCTTGATCTCAAGATCATCCTCAAACACCTTCCAATGCTTGACATTGTCGGGTATGGAGGGCATGTATTTTACTTCTACTTCATATTTGAGTCTGGGTGGCAAGGGTACTTTGAAATTGCTTGCTGATGCAGCTAAGGAATCTACCACTGTATTCTCCTCTCTTGGGATGAAAAAAATTTTGAATGTTGAGAAGAAACTATCAATCAAGTCCCATACTTCATTTCTGTAGCTTTTGAGTCGAGGATGCTTGGCCTGATAAGCATTTCTGACCTGCTGGACTACTAATTCTGCATCTCCAAACGCTGCTACCTCCTGGATTCCCATTTCCCTCGTAGCTCTTAATCCTAGGATGAGGGCTTCATATTCTGCCACATTGTTGGTAGCTTTGAATTCTAATCTGTATGATAGAGATGTGATTTCCTGAGCTGGTGAAACAAAAACCACCCCGGCTCCAGTTCCTTCTCTGGAACAGGCTCCATCAAAAAACATTTTCCAAACCGGGGTGATGGAGGGAGGAGACTTAGGGGGGATGGTGGGCTGCTTTCTGAGTTTAAGAGGAGGCTCGGGAGCATGAGTGAGCTGCAGTAGACTGGAGCCTAAATAAGTGTCTAAGGAAAAAATGGGGTGGTTGGTAGGGTTGGCCTCGTCACTGATTATGTAGGCCAGTTGGGCTTCCCTATATAGTCTTCTATGCTCTCCTCCAAACAATGGGATAGTAGCATATGTAAGGTCCATTTGCAAGGTTCCCCCCAGTATTTTTATCCAAGATATTGATAATAGCATACCGAACTTGGGGGGGACATCAGCTACTACAATATCCATGACCACACTCTTCATGGGCAGTTGAAACAAGGTGACAACCAGGTCTTTAATAACTCCAAGAGGTCATGATAGGCCCAGGTGACTTCTAGTCCTAACTCTTCCATGACAGTTTTGGGCATGAGGTTGTGAGAAGCCCCTGAGTCCATCAAGAAGTTGTGTAGTACCTTGTCATGTATGTTCAAGGAGGTGTAGAAGGAAGGGAATGAGTCATCTCTATCTTCTACCATGCGACCTAGGACGACAAATGAATTTTCATCTTGGAGGTTTATGGAGTCTGTAGGAAGGCTTGAGGCTTCAGACTCTAAAAGCTCATAGAAGCGTTTTTTAAATTCTCCATGTTTAATTAGCTCGGTGAGGGGCACATGGATTCTGATATTTTGAATCTCATGCTCAAAATTAAAGGAAGATGCAAGCTTTGGGATCTCTCTTATCTCAGGGGCATGATTATGGACAATGGGAGAAAGGGGTTGAGCCTTCTTACCTCTGTGACCATCTGCTACTTCATTAGCAGGTTTCTCTGTTCTAGTGGACTGCTCGGAAATATCAGGTGCTGCTGTTCTTTTGTCGGACCTCAGGTTATACCTACCTCGGGTGCCGCTAGCCTTGTCTCCCTTGCTTAGTTCATTCACCTGACTGTCCATGAGAGACTCCTCGTAGGCTGATTGAGTGAGATGAGGAAAAGGAGGGGTGTCTCCGAAGCAATGGATTTCAGGATCAGGCTCATCTGTTTCCCCTTCTTCTTCCTCGGCCATAAAATTGTTTTGGAAAGGGGCTTGAATCTTCTGATCTTCTCTGTATCTTCCCGTTTCCTTTTGCACAGTCGGGGAAGTAATATGGTTTGGCCTCCTAAAACCTCCTTTATTTTTGACATTTTGAGGGCCCTTGTATGCTTGCCTCCCCTCCACCTTCATTCTCTCCATCTCTGCAGAAAGAGACTTCACCATTTTGGTCAGCTCATCCACTTGAGGGTGAGGCACCGATGGGCTAGAAGTTGAGGCTTCAGATCTTCCCTTTCTTCTATCTGCGTCGGCCTTGTTCCTCAGTCTGTCAGTTGCTAATACATTGGATTCCACTTCTATGGATGCATCTTACATTTGAGCTAAGGAGGTGGCTCTTCTTTCTCTCAATAACAGGTAGAAATCTGGGCCAAACGCACTAGCATAAGAAATTTTGGCTGAGGCTTATGAAGGCTTTCTCTCGACAGGGATTTTATTATACATCTTATTAAATCTTTTGGAGAAGTCAGAGACAGACTCTCCATCCATCTTCTTCAAAGACCTGAACTCTATCATGTAATACATGAAATCCTTTCTGTCTCCCCACTGCCTCAGGAAATCACTATCTAGAGCTTCAATCCCAACAATAGATCCTGGAGCCAATACTCTAAACCACTTCCTCACCTTGCCATCCAGACTCTGGATGAAGACTCTCATCTAGACATATTCATTTTCAATATTGAGGTTGTCTGCATAACTATAGAAAGAAACCAGGTGCTCTTCTGCAGTTATGTCCCCTTCCCCAGTGAACTTGGGCATGTATTTCAAGTAATCTCCAGCAGGGAGAGGATTCATAGGATGGGGAAGAACTAAGGGAGAATATCTGGCAACGACTATGGCGTCCATCCTATTTAGAGGGGGATTAGCACCAACCATAGGAATATTAGGTGAAGGAGAACTCGGAGGAGAAGGAGTTCGCGAAGGGGCTACTGGAAATGAGTCCCGAAGTGGAGTGGGAAACAAGAGAGGATTTAAGGAGAAGGCTAACGAGCTCAACTCAGCGGGCGCTCCTCTTTGCACAAGAGTGGCTAAACTAGGCGTAGGGAAATATTCTACGATCCTGGGTCTTCGCCAGGGTACAACTTTAGGGGAGAGGGGAGTGACAAGGTCTTGACCCTCCAGTCCCAGATCGGGAGAAGAAAACTCAGCAGGAACACTCCTGAAATTCAGGAAGCGGGAAACATCAGAAAATGGTCTGCTAAGGGGTTGAGGAGAAGAAAACGAAGTTCCTATAGAAGGAGACAGCGGATTACCTGGTTCAACGGTGGAAGTTTCTCCTTCAGAGGCCTTTCCTTTTCTATAAATCACCTTAGGATCGGCTACAGGCGTAGCTAGGGGCAGCTGCGGATGGGACCACGTATGTCTGCCTCTGGAAGCCACAACTAAAACAACAGGTTCGCTCCAGTGGAGTCGTCACAATGGAGTCACCAGGTGCACAGTAGAAATCTCAATGGTTTTGATATCTGATGCACCTTCAGAATCAGCTGATCGTTGTCGTTCAATCCCATGGAAAATATTCAACTTCGTCCCCGGCAATGGCTCCAGAAATGTTAGCGTCGGAAGTCACTCCTGGATTGCTTGCGGGAGTAGAGTCCGACACCCATCAGTTTTATGTCACGATAGTTTTTAATAGATGATCAGATGGATAGAGACTCGGGGAGATATCATTCTAACTCAGGGACTGAGTGTGGCATGCAGGGAGCGAAGGAGGTCTTGATCTAACTTCAGCCAGTGGGTTGATTAAAAGATGATCAGGTGGAAGACTTAGTAAGAAAGGTGAACAAACAACTTTGGGCAACAGGCTTTCGACAGTTTGTAGAAGAAAGACTCTGAATGCAAGATCCGCTTGGTTCAGGGTCTCAAGGAACTGAAAGGGGACTTGACTGGATCCTCCAATTCCAAGTCACTTAGCACTGGGAAAATCACAAGAACTGATTAGAGACAACACAACTATTATAGTGATCCATTACAACATCATCCTATAATAGCTACAGCTCGATTGAATCCTCCAATTCCGAGCTGCTCTAACACAGTGTAAACAAAGACATGAAAGAAACTGGCATTCATAAGGCAAGAAGTCTCAAAAGTTCATACATAACTAGAGCAACAATGCTTCATTAAAACTTTACAACCAGGAGCTCTGCTCAACCATCGATCCCTACAAAATATAACAACTAAGTCTATATACTTAGGAAAATTCACCTCACAGAGGCGCACCCAGTCATCCAAGGCTCGGTGTCTTTTCAGTCAAACTTGTACTACAATCATTCTTCAAGCGCCACCTTAACTGCACATGGCTTCTGTAAGGAGGGTAGCTGAGCCATTAAGTGTTGGGCTAACGTGCGCAGACTTCTATGTCAAGTTGAAGATTTTGGCATGGCGTCTTTGAGGAACTAGGTACACAGGACCTTCTCGAGCAGACTGCTTGCAAGACCTTCCATACCTTATACTTAATGCATGATGAGAGGTTTCACCCACCCCTTCTCACCTTTATTTACTCCAAGCAAAGGCCGGGAGCTGGATCATATCGGATGGTACCTGGAGATCGGGACGATCCTTTCGGCGACTGGACTCGGTGCCTCTAGACCCTTTTAGCACAGTTCCTTTCTTTCCCAAGTGACTATGGGCTGTGACCCCGTGATTATTCCCAAAGCACTTTCGACATTCGTGAATGGAAAGAGTTAATCCTCGATCTTCAAAGTTTCGAGGGGCGAGGAGGCGAGGAGCCTAATCCTGCACCACGTGTCCCTCTGGATGGACGACTGAGATCTTCTCGGCAATACTGTGGGCCCAAGCCCTGGATGCCCTCGGCACTTCGCGTCTCGCGGCTGGGAGGAGGCTGGTCCTCGATCTTCAAAGTTGCGAGGGCCGAGGAGGTGAGGAGCCTATTCGCGCACCACGTGTCCCTCTGGATGGACGACTGAGATCTTCTCGGCAATACTGTGGGCCTAAGCCCTGGATGCCCTCGGCACTTCGCATCTCGTGGCTGGGAGGAGGCTAGTCCTTGATCTTCAAAGTTGCGAGGGGCGAGGAGACGAGGAGCCTAATCGCACACCACGTGTCCCTATGGATGTATGGCTGAGATCTTCTCGGAAATACAGTGGGCCCAAGCCCTGGATGCCCTCGTCACTTCACGTCTCGCGACTGGGAGGAGGCTGGTCCTCAATCTTCAAAGTTGCGAGGGGTGAGGAGGCGAGGAGCCTAATCACACACCATGTGTCCCTCTGGATGGACAGCTGAGATCTTCTCGGAAATACTGTGTGGCTCTTTTTACTGCCGGTGCCTTCCACACATAACCGTCGGCTAAGGTTTAAGTGCTGGTGCCTCTCGCAACTCGCGACCTCGCGAGTTGGAGTGTCGAACCTTGGCACTCTCCCTTAGCGAAATCCCGAGAGGCGATGGCTCTTTTCCTTTCCACAATTCTCGCGACTCGCGATCTCGCACAACCAAAGGATATGGTCCGCCCTCCGAACTCACGAATCCCGAGTTCAAGAAATGAACCCACGCATTAACTGATTGTGATCAACGGCCTTTGCTACTTCGCAAGTTCTCCATGAAGACTTCTGACCGTTCTCCGCTTTGAAAACTTCTGCGCTATACTAGGCGTGACTCAGCTAAGTGCAATTACCCATCAACTGTTTATCTGCTTCGCAAAATAGACCTTGGATGCTGCCGACGACACTTTGTCCACCCGCTTGGATTGCTACTTGGAAAAACAGGGATTCTCCCGTGCCGCGCTTAAGAATTTCGTGCAACTTGCAGACCCAACTGTTCTCGAACCCATGACAAGAATTATCGCTAATATAACCGCTGGACAACATGCACTGCTGCCAACGCAAGCTTCTCAACATGGGAATAGTTGAGTTCTGGCCCAACCAGGCTGCGAATCAGGTAATAAATCACGTGCTCTTCGAGCAAATCATCTGCTTGAACCAAGACCATTCCGATTGTCGACTCCGTGGTGACCAAGTACAATAAGAAATCTTTATTATAATCAAGAGGCCGAAGTAGAGGGGCAGACGTGAGGGCGTGTTTCAACGTTTTGAAAGAGCACTGAGCGACTTCGTCCCAACAAAAAAGGACTCCCTTCTTTAATAGGTGCATGAACCCTTTAGTGATCTTGACATAATTTGTGTTAAAACGCTGAAGAAAATTCGCTTTCCCCTGTAAGCTCTGAAGCTGAGGGACTGTGCATGGGGGAGACAACTAAACTATTGCCTCAACCTTAAGAGGATCAACCATGATACTTTTTTTCAAAACTATGAAACCTAAAAGATGACCCGACGTCACGCAAAAACTGCATTTGTTAGGATTCAAGCGAATCCGATAGTAGCGACATCATTAGAAGATTAGTCAAAGGTGTGCAGGATGATCAACTCTCTTATGAGATCATGATTCTAGATCATTGAGATAGGCCTCGACTATGTGTCGAAGGTCGTGGAAAGAAAAAAACATGGCCCACTGAAAAGTGGCTCCAACATTCTTCATGCCAAAAGGCATCTTATGATAAGCAAATGTGCCCCATGGATAGATAAAATTCGTTTTATGCTGGTCCTCGAGTTTTATCTGAATCAGGTTATATCCCGAAAAACCATCCATAAAATAAAAGACCTCACAGCCTACGCATTCATCGACAATCTGATCAATGAACGGGGTGGGGAAATTATCCTTTGGACAAGCCTTATTCAATTCATGGTAGTCCATGCACACACGAATCGTACCCTGTTTTTTGTTGACTGGAACAGGATTTGACACCCATTGCATCAACTGTACGGGGTAGATGAAATCGACTTTAAGCAGTTTTTCTACTTCAACCTTAATAGCTGTCGCTTTCTGAGGATTCACCGGGCGAAGCTTCTGTCGGACCGGCTTGGCATCAGGATAAGTCGTTATCTCATGTTCGATGATTATTGGATCAATGCTTGGCATTTCCTCGTAAGACTAGGAAAAAATGTCGCGAAATCCCTTAAATAAATATGTATAGACTCGAATCTCCTCAGGTGATCTAGGTGGATATCGGTGGCTAGCCACCTTTTTGAACTGGCTCAAAACAATTTTCTGGCAATTTACTATTTTTAGCAGTTTTAACTTCTGGAGCCGTTTTGAGGTCCTAAACGACGTTTTTTGGGCATGGTCTACCAACTATTGTAGTCCTTGGATATATCTTTCCAACGAGCTATCATGCGCCCCAAACAAAGATTGTATGCAAAAGTTACGCCCTCGGGAAGTTGATACACCAAACTACCCAAAACGAGGTCCACAAAACTGTTGGATTTTCATCTTCCGAGGTTAGGGTTTTGGGTTTTATTTATGATAAAAAGGCCTTTAGAGCCTCATTGTAATCATCTTCTTGCGAATGCGAGTAGCCGTCACATCTCTTCTTAGAGATAAGCTACCACCATTCTAGCGAGTCTTTCACTCTGTATTTTTACAGTCTCTGTACATTTCTTTTATTAATAGAAATCGTGTATTATTGTATCTCTGTGTTTATGGTTGCATCTCTGATACATTTCTGTTATATTATTGGATATCCATGATATCTCTGTGCATTCTTTATTATATCTCCTGTCTGATTTCTTGCCGAAAATAATCCGGATCAGTGGTATCAGAGCAGGTTGCTCTTGATCATTTTTTTAGTGCATGTCCCCGACGAGGTCCAAGTATAGCAAGTTGGGTCTCGAGCTTGTCTCTCTTGAAGACAATTGCTCTCACATGCCCAAGAAACCCTCCATGGCAGAAGAAAATAAAAATCATGGAGCAGACGATCCTATAAATTTGTTGCTTGAGCAAGCTCTCACATGACAGAGGGACGAAATGATGGAGAATGTTTCCCACATCCTTCAATGCCCACTAATAGCAACAGACACATCGTCATCAAACAACCACTTTGGAAGAACCTCTCCTTTCAAGGTACATGTTAATTTTGATATTCCCGTATTTGGAGGTCAGATAGATGCGGATGCCCTAGACAAATGGTTAAATATGTTAGAAGGTTATTTCTATGTTCATAATTTTTCCGACATGGAAAATATCACCTTCACACTCCTTAAATCTCTCCCCCATGTCAAANATATTCCCGTATTTGGAGGTCAGATAGATGCGGATGCCCTAGACAAATGGTTAAATATGTTAGAAGGTTATTTCTATGTTCATAATTTTTCCGACATGGAAAATATCACCTTCACACTCCTTAAATCTCTCCCCCATGTCAAACATTGGTGGGAAACTTACTGGGAGCAAATTTCCACAGAGGAGTCTGAAACATATGGGGCTGATCCCACTTGGGATATTTTTGTGGATGCGGTAAAAGAACAATATTACTCTATTGGAAACTATGAGGACCAGTACATGAGATGGACCACACTGCGGAAAGAGAGGGGCCAAGAAGTTTCGGAGTTCACCAATACCTTCCATACCTTGCGCACCAAGCTGGGTATCAAAGACTTCGAACAACATTTGGTTCTTAAATACCGTGGGGCTCTACACAGATACATCCAAACTAAAATGGATTTTTTGGACATCTCATCACTCGGTGCTGCTTATCGATATGCTGTTAAAATCGAGCAGAAATTTAAGGACCAAAACAAACGAGAGTTTGGGTCTGCAAATCTACAACAACCAAAGTATGATAAAGATGGCCCTAACAAGTAGTCTCTCAAAAACCAGTCGAAGCCACAAGAAAAGAAGGGTCACAGAAAGTAAAAAAAAAGACACCAGAAAATGGGGCGATTTCCACAAAATCCCCTTGCACGACACTGAGGAATGTCTCTCAAAATAGTCATTGGTGGCTGAGATCAAAGACAAGAAGCTGGACCCTGACTCATAATCTGATTATGAAAATACTAGTAAAAGATAGATCATCGACGCAGACCCAACTGCTATTGTCGCAACCACAACAATTCAACTAGAAGAACCAACAGATCCTGAAGAGGGGGAAAACCTTTTTGATTCACAGATGTGGCTGAAGGGGACCTCGCTGCATTTTATTGTTGATAGCATAAGACATAAGAACCTCATCTCAGTAGAGGTTGTCAAACAATTGGGATTGTCGACAACACCACACCCGCAGCCATACAACATCGGGTGGCTTCGCCAAGGAAGATATCTCCGTGTCAACCAACAGTGTCGATTGTCATACGACATCCAACCCTTCAAGTATGAGGTATTATGTGATGTTTCCCCACTGCATGTCTGTGATGTTCTCTTGGGCCAACCATATATGTGGAAGCACCATGTTGTTTATGAGTCTCGACCCCATAGTGTCATTGTTTCTCTCGGGGGTCATCTCTATAGAATACCAGAGGTAGTGCCGACTATTGTTTCACCGAAACAATGCCGCAAGGTAGTATTTCATACTAAAAAGTTCAACTTCTTCACAATGTGTTCAAAAGGTGAACAAAAGGATACTGAAACCACTACAACCTCGACCCAAGCACCTTCTATCCAATAGAAGCAGGTCAACAAGATTGCAGCGAAGTGTAAATATTTCTTCTGCACACAGGAATATCATGTAGCCAGACTGGTTAAAAAGGTCCAACCCTTCCAACCACATGTTCATGACAACCTTCAACAAGATAAGCAACGCAACTTCTCCAACAAGGCAAGCAACTCATCAAGATGCAGATTCAACAAACGCTTTTTGCTCTTCCTCGGGCACTCGACGCAATGGATACCATTGCTTCCTAATGAGGGTGGATTGATCCAGGTGGATATCGGTGGCCACCCACCTATTCCAGCCAACTCAAAATAGTTTTATGGAAATTTTGACAATTTACTATTTTTAGCAGTTTTAACTTCCAGAGCCGTTTTGAGGCCCTAAACGACGTTTTTTGGGCATGGTCCGATCGAAAAATATTAATAACACCATGATATTTTCCACCAACGATTGTAATCGTCGGATAGATCTTTCCCACGAGCTATCGTGCGCCCCAAACGAAGATCATATGCCAAAGTTACGCCCCCGGGAAGTTGATACACCAAACTACCCAAAATGGGGTCCACAAAACTGTTGGCTTTTCAGCTTCCGAGGTTAGGGTTTTGGATTTTCTTTATGATAAAAGGGCCTTTAGAGCCTCATTGTAATCATATTCTTGCGAATGTGAGTAGCCGTCTTAGAGATAAGCTACCACCATTCTAGCAAGTCTTTCACTCTGTATTTTTACGGTCTCTGTACATTTCTTTCATTAATAGAAATCATGTATTACTGTATCTCTGTGTTTATGGTTGCATCTTTGATACATTTCTGTTATATTATTGGATATCTGTGATATCTATGTGCATTCTTTATTATATATCCGCTCTCATTTCGTGACAGAAATAATCCAGATCATCGGGGGAGCAATCCGCTTCGACGAAAACATTATCCACGACGCCAGGGGTTCTGGAGATATCTATAGGTATTGTTTCAGTGATACTTTCCATATTACCCTTGGCGTAAATTGTGTACGTAGCCAGAGGATTAACAGGACAAGACCTATCTCCAGTCATAGTCAACACAAATTCACTTGCCTCTATTCTTCTCAACTCTGGGATGAAATAAGATCTGTGATGGAGATCATCCGAGGGTCTGTTTGGACCAGTCAATGCCTCAAGAATCTCTTCATATGAGGGAAATACCAAGTCTAAAGAATCAGTATTGGCAAGGGAAACTTGAGTCCAAATAGGCTCGAGAACTGGATCTAACTCCTGTGCAAGAGTTGGATCGGAGTCAACCGAAGTTGCTGGAAAATACTGTACGCAAATTCTACCACAGACAAGGGCATGGGAATACCATGATGCCTTGTCCCTTCCATCGAGGCTGATGGGGAAGGAAGGGTCCATAGATCATGAAATTAAGTCGTTCGAAATGACAACACTTGAAAAATTTCAGCCCTAGGCTGGTCGGGGGTAGTCGATATAAACTTGACATTGCTAGAAGGAGGCGGGTAATTGAAAGCACCCATAAATGGTGGGCACAAACCAACCCCTACATTGACGATAACGGGCTGAGGGTTATCAATCATCGAGACCATGGATGCCCCCGATGAAGGGTCAGGCTTGGAGAAGGAAAACTCGTCAATGGTTACTATTCGACGCTCATGTAGAAACAACAAGACCTAAAAAATTGTGGCAACCACTGCATGCGTTGCATAAGTCCAACTCCTTCCTAACATAAGGTTGTAATCAAGAGGCACATCGACCACTTCAACTTTGACACACATGGTCTTCCCTCCTAACTACATGGGGAAAGAAGGGATGATGCCATGTGGTCTGAACGAATGACCATTGAAAGTAGTAAGCAAAGTAGGTGATGGAGACAAAACAGGTTGGCCAGTGGCCTTTCAACACACCAACGACATCACACAAGTCGAGGCTCCCTCATCAACCACCGTACGAAAAATATACCGAGTAAAATATTTCACGGGGTGAGCCACTGCTATTTGAAACACAAATTGGTAAGGGAGACGAGGTTTCAAGTCGGTTTTATCAAGCATGATTTTTCTCAGATTATAAGTCTTGACAGATCCCAAAGCGGATAACATAGCCTTTCTCTATGAAGGGCATCTCTAGAGGACCTCCAAAGATGACATCGCGCAAGGGGTTTGTGACAAATCCTCCACCATAGAGTAATTTTGGGTGGCCCTCACATTTGGATTATGAGAATATTTCTTAAACACCCCTTTCAGGATGCGTGTCATTGTTTTTCCCATTGTCTTCTCAATATGGAGAGGAATGGGTGGGTTTGTGGCTTCTTTACCCTTTTTGCCAGATTTTGACATTCCGTAATCGTGTTTTCTAGTCGCTATATACACGTCACCTTTCATCATATGAATGTTTGCGACCGAGGGATTACTATAAGACACGGGGGGTCCCTGACTGCCCCCATCCGAGCTCGAAGAGGATTGATTAATATTTTTCCCATGTGGAAATGGGTTCGTTAACACAACAGGCTGCTACTGTGCCAATAAATTCTGGGCCTCTGCAAGTCAAGGGCACAGGTGATTTAGATGGTTCTCCATGCAAAGGTTACACAAATATTTCGACTTTCTCTTCTCTGTGTTTCTCCCGCCAACATTGTTGTTGGGTTTCTTATCTCCCTTACCCTTCTTGTTTCGTTGTTTTTTCTTCCCTTCAGGCTACTGGTTGGCCTTCGGGTTCGTCGACTGCACACTGTGTATGTCCGATGTTTGGGTAGGGGGAACAATTGAACCAGAGGTTTGGCTGGCCGTTGTCTGTTGTATCGATAATTGTTGCAATTGATTTGATAGTTGATCAATGGACTTTGCTTGTGCTTAACCAACTATATCATCAACATGTGGTCCAGACTTTTGTATGTCCTTGTCAAGGATGGACCGTGGCACATCTAGAAAAATCTCATAGAGTAAGCCAGACTGAGAGTATATCAGTTCTAGCTATTGTGCTCTCATTATCACCTCCTCCTATGAAAATACTCCCGAAGTTGCAATGTCCTTGGATAACTGAGGTACCAAAGACTTCGGGAACCATTGTAGTAGAAAGCCGGTGGGACTTGTACCTGAATCAAACTCTTCCGACATCACCATTCTCGGATGTGATCTGAGATATGATTGACCTTAGTCTACTCAAAGTTAGCCAATAATTTAGTGCCAACATTGCATCTCACGGGTAGTTGGAAATGATTTAGGAAAACCATCGCCAAATCACTAAAGTAAGAGTATCTTGAGCAGTCAATCTCGATGTACCATTTCGCGGCACCCTCGATAAGAGTGCGTTGAAACAGGTGCAATTGTATGGAGTCGTCTCGTAGCGAGTTTTATGAGCACCATAGGTGGAAAGTTGTAACGTAATCACTTGGGTATTTTCCAGGCTTACCTTGGAACTTCATAATATCCGAGGGAAACTTAGTTGACATTGGGCGCCAATGCAAATCATGATAAATCGGGTCATTAAGAAACCTCAACAAGTATGGCATATGTAACATTGCCATAAAAGGTAGTTTGGGTTGGGTACTATGTACATGAAAAAGGGAGCCTGGAGTTTGACTAGCACCAGGTTGCCAGGAAAAATTGGGTTGCTGGCCAGGGTTCTGGTAAACACCATGGGCTTGACCAGCATACAGAAACTACGTTTGCTGGGACATCATTGACTGATTCCTGTAATTGGACATCGAGGGTTGGGCAGGGATTGATCCCTATGTTGTGTTCCAAATATTATAGAAAGGGTTGCCTTCTGTCGATCCGATGGGCATAGGTACTGAGCCTTACTCGAGATTCCATTGGCCATGGAAGGGGTTTCCCCCGGTCGACATCCCTGACGAGGGAACTGATCCCTGCCAAGGATTCCAATTTCCTTGTGAGGAGAAAACTCATGTACTTTCCCCCTTTGTAGGAATAGTATCCTGCATAGGATTTTGTTGTCTAAAACCAGGGCTGTCCCTGGCCGAGATGAAAATTGATGAAAAAGCGTTATTACCAAATGAGTTGAACAAAGAGAATGACATGGATCCCACTGCGGTGGTGTAAGAAGACGGTCCTAGACTGCCTACTCCAAACAAGCTGTAGTTCATGTTCGGTTTGAGGGGTGGTTGGAAATCATCGTCGAGCGAGGGGGATGGAGGAGGTATATGATCCCCACTGTAAGGGATAATGTTATAGAAGGCTGAGGTCCCCCCCCATGGACCCTTTCAAGGGAGCGTTTGAGCTCCCTACCCCTAGACCCATGGTCTATAGGGTGGAGTAGGTAAGGAAAGAGTTTGTATCAAAGCCGAGCATCCCATATGAAAAAGGAGGGCCCATCGCACTGTGTGTGAACGTAGCAGTGGTCGCTGCCATTGACGGTATTAGACCACTGCCTGAAGTAGAGGGGGTCGAGACCACTGTGGTCTAGACTGACGAAGGTGGGTTAGGAGGTGGAATACCCCCTGTGGTGGAAACTGTTAAGGGAGTATGAGGAATCCCAGATGAAGTAGCATAATTTTCTTCCATGGCTGCTTATAAGACTATTTGACGCTCGTAAGGTGTTACCCTAAGAGGGACAACTTGTAGCAAGATTGGCGCTGAAAAGTCAGTGATAAGAGAGTTATCCGGCCTGAGAGCTTCTGCTCCAAAGTTAGAAACAGTGACTTCCTCCGGATCCGAGTACTCTCCTCTCAGAGTTGGCTCGGGCACAGTCTCATGTGGCCCGGTCGCTTCGAATGACCCTTACTGGTCAAGTCTTCATCGTAACGGTGGCGGTGGTGGCTCCAATGTAACCGACGACAGGCCTTGAAGCCTTCGCAATCGACAAAGATATTGATCTTCCACTTTGTGAAAATATCAATGACACGGTAAGGCTTTAACTAACGTTTGAAACCAAGCACACACTAGAAAAGTTCCTACAAGATAAACCAAGAAAACCACTATCTAGTTGGAAGAATAGTTACGCCAGCCAACACTAGAGCAACTAACCGATGCAAGTAAAACTTGAACATGGAAGCACCCTATGGGTATACTCTGTAAAGCATGGCCCAACATCTGCCCTATGTACAATAGTATACCTATGCAGTCACCTGTGTAATTCCCTAGAATAAAGGCAACTAAGTTGCCAGCTTGTAAACAGTGACCAGGCGGGTACAGTCAACAGTCGGGTGGACCACAATGAGTAGGATAACAAGTCTGAAACCTACCGAGGGTATTGAAATCAAGTGGTCTGGAAGAAAAATGAGGATCTCGAATGGATTCGAGGTCCACGAAGCTCTGTAGGCAAATGCAAGTGATAGTATCCCACGACAGATCCTCAATATGTGTTCCCCACTACACTTGGTCCAACTTTGGAGGGGTTATCTCCACTACCTTTCCTTACGTGACCTTGTGTTTATCCCCTGTGTTAGAGGGGGTCCCAGATAACTTTCACGTCACTGGACTTTTACACTCCCTAGCTTTGAATCAAATGTTTGTTTATAAGCCTTGAAGAGTTTCCTCTCCAACCTAATTCAAGGCTCTACCCTAAATTATTTGATTGACCCTACAAACATAAAAGTCCAATTAATTTTAATTTTAGCGTTCGTTTTAAAAGGCTTGCTTTAACTCAAAGGATATGACAGTTAAACTAGTGATGTGTATAAGAGACGAAAAGAGGAGAAGTAAATGAAATTCTGAAAGCAAAATTACTTCTAGTTAACAATAAAGATTTGCAACTAACTCTTTAAACCAACTTTTCATAACTAAATATTTTTCAATATATTTAAAAAGAAGACCGAAAACGAAATTTCACTCGACTACGAGTTACTTAAGTTCTAAGAAATTAGTAAAGAACTTAAAAATTGAACTCTTTTTCCTTTTGAGTAAAATAACTAACCCTAACTACTTTACCAAACTAAGAAATGAAAAATCTTTTTCTTTTTGGAAATGCTTTAAACAGGAACAAACTTGAAATAAAATGTTTTTCTCTTTTCTTTAAAGAAAATGAAAGGGGGAAAAGAAATAAAAGGCAAGACTGAAACTGACCTCTGGCCCACTGCGGATCGCAGCAAGTCACTAAAGACACCAAATAGGCTGATCAAAAAATGCACAGACTCACCTAAAACCCTTTCAAAATTAAACACAAGAAATATTTAAAAAGACAAACAAACTGACATCTAACCCAAGCTATGATTGTAAAAACATAGACACTGAACTTAATGAAGAAACCCTGAGAAGTAAAACTAGGGAAGAGGTTGACTGCCTCTTCTTAAAAACAATTTCTTGATGTAGGTACGCTACTGATGCTTAAGTAGCCTGCGTATGTACACATGCTGTCTATAAAGCAGGGTGCATATGTATGTGTGTTGTCCCATAGCAGGGCGTGTACACCTCTGTAATTTCTCAAAAAAGAAGAAGTAAACAGACAGACTAACATGGTAGAGAGAACTAGTATGGCACCAATAGGTGACCATAATCCCTTAAAATACTCAGCAGACTCAACATAAACTCAAAAGGTATAAAACCAATCAAACACCCCCAAAAAATCCCCTAAAACCCTAGAGGTTTCCCTAGTATGGTCGCGAGTTCTACTAGCGAGAAAAGCCCCCTATGGCTACACCAAGGTTTACAATGTAGGCAGATCAATAATTGTTCAAAAGTCTCCTACTTCTCTAACTACCCCAAACATACCCTAGACTTATGCAAGAAAGGAAAAATGAGAAGGATCAGGCAACTGTACATTTACTCCGCGTCCGGTAACGATCCTCCCGCGCTTGAAGGCTTTGCTGACTGCAAACCTCCTCCCAATGCTGGCCTGCATTCAAAGACAAACAAACATAAAGCTACAAGCATACATTTCATGCATAAATAAGGATTAGATGTTAGAATAAAAACATAAAACAAATGCAAACATTCGACACATCATGTTTTGGGACATGAAAAGTACTTATTTTATTGATAATACAATGATCACTTACAACCAAAGTCGTCTATTTCTCCACGAACCTGGTTCGGGATCCTCTTCACCAAGCTCCAAGTGAATCTCCATATGGATTCTCTTCTCAACCTTCTTCTTAGGAAGTATAATGGGTTTATGATGGAGGAAGGAAGGAAAATTGGGGAATTCTGAGGCAATTCTCACAAAAGGGCTGCAAATGCTTGGGGCAAGGAAGGGATGTGAAACACACAGAGTTTCATTGTTCTTATGTCTAGATGTGGAATGAGACCCAAACACCTCCTTATATATGGGAAAATGATGGTTATTCGGTTGGGTGATGGGCTATAGGCAGTGGATTAGTTGGGAAGCTACCCAATATCCCGTAATCTCAACAAATTCCTTGCAAATTTTTAATTTTTGCAACTTTTGCAAGTATACGCGGGCTGTAGTGGTCCAACATGCGTACACACGCAGGCTGTAGTGGTGCAACAAGCGTATGTACGCGGGTAATAGTGGAGCAGGGTGCGTGCATCTTCAAAAATTTGGTTTTTTAGAAGAGCAACTCAGTGACGGCTGGGCAAAAAATGCAAGTAAGAGGGCCAAATGCCAGGTATGCATATGTAGAGCAATTTAGGGTTATAATAGGAGTTGATCTAGAAGATGAGTACCTTGGTGTCCGCAAGCCTTATTGGCAGTCTACATCGCATTTAGTAGATCTTTTCCTGATTGATTTTTGACTAGGTGATACATTTCATTGTTCAACTTCAAATCATTCATTCATTTTGATAGGATTGTACTCGTAACTTGGAGCCCATTATCATTATTGGTGGGTTGCCTTATGTCTAGCAAGGATTTAAATTAGTGGTTTTTGACTAGATAGTTTCTCCCATGGTTGACATTGACTCATTTTCCCATTATGGAGATTCATTCATGTTGAAAGCTGTAGGTTGCAAGTTGTAGTTATTTGGGCATGTACTGGCTTACATTCACCATATATTTGAAGCTTGCACATGTGAGCCTTATTTCATTCAGATTTCTTATGTTCCTATCTCATAGGTATTCTTCTTCTAGAGTTTTGGGATTCTTAGCATCCTATAGGGGATTATATCCCCAATTGGAGCTAGTGCAGCAACACGATTGGAATTTTTCAAAATTCACTTATAGTTCCTATCTTTGTTTGTTCATGGGTATAATTACAATATGGATTGGTTAGTTGGTCCATTGACATGGCATCAATGGTTTGTAGAGTGCCTTTAAAACTTGACACATGGTTGCATCCTTTTGTTACTTAGGGATATATGGTTGGACAAGTTCTTGAATGGGTTATATCATATGTACAAGTGGACAAGTGATTCAATGACAATAGTGCCTCTACTCAGATGGTTTCTTCTAGCATTTTCAACAAGTATGGGAGGTCAAAGACCCCAAAAGGTATGATTAGGGTGGTCTCTTGCAATTTCTTGATTTCAAGATTCACACTCGTGAATTTTTGTGTTTCTTGAAAATCATCTTTTTTGTGATTTGATCACAATTTTGGATACCCTTTGAGGAGATATGCATGAAGTTCAAGTTTTTAGGCAAATCCAAGAAATTGTTTTTTTTAGCAATTTCTATTTTTAAAAGATACTATTTTCTATAGTTTTTTAAAATGGTCATATTGGCAAGTTGATTACATATTTGAGGACCAATTTGAGAGATTTGCCTATGGTTCAAGTTTCATTAGATCTTGAGACTGCGGATTTTTGGGCTATTTTTAGTAAAGTGACTAGACTTTTGGGTACCTTGTATGGAAAACAACATTAATCTCTAAATTCACACCATTCCAAGCACTCTAAAATTTCAAGGACAAGATGCATTTTGGCATAATGATTTTTGATGGTTTAGTGAATTTGTCTTTGTTTCATTGCGGTTGTTTTTGCTAGAATCCTAAAAAATTCAAAGTCTATTGAATTTTGGGTGGGATGTGAAATTATTTTTTCTTCTTATGATGTATGATGAGGTTGTAACCCCTCTCAAACATAAGGAAACAACCAATGATAATAGTAAAAAATCAAGTAAAAGGATAGGAAGGGAAATATAAATAAAATATAAACTTTTGCTTTAACAATTTTATATTATCATTCCAAGTTGGATTATGTGTCAAGAAATGTTCTATTCGACACTTGAAAGGATGCTCAATATTCCTTTGCCTGATTTTAGAATGCACACCAATTATTATTCTTGAAATACTTCGATTCTGGTTCTATTGGTTATTATTTATTGCAAAAGGAGGAGGCTATTTTAAATAGTGAGGTGCGCCCTAGATGATGTAGTTACTAATTATGAGAGGTCATTCTCTAGGAAAGGCACTTGCGGTAGATTTAGAGGGAAGCAAGATGAGGTTGTTATCTTAGGAGGAGGTCACCTTCTTGGAGATAGATTTAGCATGTGCTTCTTGTTGGACATTAAGTTCAATGCTTCCTGTGAGTTTCACGACATGGGTTAACCCCCTCTCGTGGATCCTATCTCCGACAATTGTGGCTGAGACTAACTCTTACAGATTTTGTTCTAGTGACAATCGTAGTCCAACAAATGGTATCAGAGCCACAGGTATCGAGTTCAAAACTCGCCCGACATGCGCTGGGTGGGAGAATGTTGGAAATTTGGTTCAACGATTCTCACGACATGGGTTAACCCCCTCTCGTGGATCCTATCTCCGACTATTGTGGTAGAGACTAACGCCTACGAGTTTTTCTAATGACAATTGTAGTACAACACTTTTATATTGACCGCACAAGTGGAGCACTAGATTTGGATCTATCTATTCTTATCTATTCCCTATTTCTCTCTCAATGAAGGGCAAGGGCAAGTTTTTTGAGTGAGTGATTGAGCACTAGATATTTGTTGATTATTTCCTTTTCCCCTTTCATTACTTATTCTTTTATTGACAATGATTTGAGAGATGATATATTGTACATGTGATAGTTGGAAAATTCTTTGTTGGATCGTGATTGTACCTATCCCATCTAGTTGATTGTTGGAAAGTTCTTTCTTGTATGAGCCTAATAGGACTTTGTTCTTCCTACAAACCTTCATAATAAAGACAATCAAGCAATTATTTGACAACTATCTCTTATTCTTTGTGTGTGAAAATTTATATAATTTTTATAAACTCTTACTTTCTTTTAATTTTGTTTTCCATAGAACTTAAGTAGTAAGAATTAAATCTTTCTTGCATCTTACTAGCTTTATTCCATTCACATTTTTGACCTTGTAAACTCTTACTTACTTTTAATTTTGTTTTCCATAAATCTTAAGTAGTAATTAGATCTTTCTTCCATCTTGCTTGCTTTATTCCATTCACATTTTTGACTCTATTAAGGTACTCATTCAACCACTTTCAGTTATTAGATTTCTCACTTAAAAAGTGAACATATTTTACATTATCAAAATTTGTGCATCTTAGACATTGCAGGCGTATTAACTAGGAATTTACATTTTCTATTTAAGTTATTTTATGTGAAATTACAACAAGATTAGCTTGCTATTCTTTTTTATTTCATGCAAAAAGAGAGAGGAGTGATCCCTTTGCTCAATTTGTATGCACAAAAAAACATAGAAACATTAAAAAAACATAATATATATATAAAAACAACATATTAAATTGCATTTACAAAAAAATAAAGTAGCCCTCACATCTTATTCTTTTTTTTTCATTAATTAGGAAAATTTGTTCATTCTAATTGCATTAGGTTTTGTGCCCAATGTCATATCAAATTTTTGCATTGCTTCTTGTGTCATTAAAATAGTATTTACAATTTCATAGTCATCTGCAACATGTTGTAAATTATTTTATGCAACTTTTTTCTCAAAAGAAAATTCACACAAAATTATATTAGTAACACTTTTTTTTACATCATCAGATTTAATGATAAAAAAAGATTAGTTTTGCCTGGCTTACAAGGCCCCATTTCACAATCAAAAAACATGTTCACTTTGCTAAAATTTCAAGAAACTCTGATGACCCTAAAACAAAGTAGCTTCATTCTGGGACTGGTAATATAAGACATTCATAGCACAGAAACATAAAAAGTTTGTCACTGTAGTCCCAAACAACAAGAACAAACTACAACAAGTGCTGCATGGCAGTGTAGTCCCTGTCAGGTTATAATGGGAATAAATGCACGTTGAAGTAGATGTGGTATCCATGCAGAGGATGACAAATATAATAGACCCAACATAGTTGAAGGAATTTTTTTTTTTAGCATTTATCAATTAGTTTTCTTTGAAATTTATCAAATATGAAAAAACGACCATGAAACACACATTAAACATTCAAATATAACAAACACAATTTTCTGACATCCAACATAGTTTTCTTTGAAATTTATAAAAAAATAATAATGTCTGTTACATATTTACGGAAATTTAAATGCGTTTGTCATATAGATTGGGATTGGGGCTCCTGTGGACCATCAAAATAAATAAGTACAAGAATTAGGACTGTAGAAAGAAGAATTGCACGACGATAGAGAGGAAGACCCGAAAAGAAGAAATTGGAAGTTATGAGCCTTTGGTTAGAGATTTCTATTTAAAGAGGTAGAATAACTGGATTGATAACGAAAACAAGATCACATCAGTATAGACTTACTATGAAGCAGATGCATTTTTTGTTGTTGTTGTCCACAGTCACTGGAATTGTGCCAACCGATTGTTGCCCTTCCTCGATGAGGTTGTCCATTCTCCATTGGAACCATTCTTGAATGTAGCTTCTCATGGGGGCCACATTGATTTCATCCTGGATTTCTATGTCAAAAATCTCGTTTTCTAATTTCCTTAGATCCATAGAAATACTATGCAGAGCCTGTTCAATTTATTCATTGTGTGTTGCATAGTCTAGTAGCCAGTTCTTGAGCTCATCTACATGAAATTCAAGGATGTCGTAAAACTTTTCTAAAGACAACCCCTTTAAAATATCAAGTTGTTCATCGAAGGATTCTTTGGTCATTGACAAGGATTTGAGGACTAAGTTTGGGTCTTGAACCTCGTTGCTACTTCCAGCTAAGTCTATTTGGGCCAGGTTTCTGAATAATTCTTCTTTTTCTGATATGGCTTGTTCACATGATTCGACAATGAGTTGTAGGTTCTTAACTTTCTTTTGCCAGCATGCTTTTAATTTTTTGATCCTCTTTGGGGAGGGGAGATCCTCTTGTCCTCTTTTCATATCCGAGCTGTTGATGGCATGGTTGGCAAAAGGGGTCAACATCTGTTCATAGAAATGTTGATCATTTTTTAAATTCGTCTGCAAATGTTCGTGCAAATCATTTGCCCTCTTTCGAAAGGAAGCTATATTTTGTGATGTTCCCCAGGCTTCAGTAACTAGCTGCATTCTTTTCTTGATGTTATTCTCTATAAGGGATCTACACGATGCGAGGAGGCTGGAGGATACTTTTAGCTTGGATACAGGGTTAGCATGCACTTTTTTTGCTAAAGGATTGGCAAACACCAGGGTAGCAATGAAAGCCTCCTCAAATTCCTTGACACAGTCTTTCATTCTGGGATTCTCTGCTCCAATTCCTACAATGGAATAATCAAGATCATCACCGGTTATGTGGTGAAATAGGGAGATTTGGGACGACCGCATTTTCCTAAAGTTAATCTCTGTACAAGATCTGCCTTTCTTATTTGTTACATATTTCTTTTTAATGACCATATTTTTAGACTGGCTGTTAAAAACAACGCTTTGGAATATGAAGGATTCATCTTCATAAAAAATGTTGGTGTCAACTATTTCCATTGTGGAACTATGGTGCATCACGTCTATGGACAAACCAACTTTGTGCATGTGCTCAGTTTCAATTTCAAGTTGCATCTGTTCACTTTCAATTTTGGGTTCGTCCGCCTGCCCTACAATGTTTTTTCTCTTCTTCTTCAGGGGTGTAAATGTGTTGACCCTACACATAATAGATCTAGCTAAGCAATGATACACACATTTGCAGAGAGAATAGAAGAAAGAAGAAGAAGAAGGAGAGAAAGAATGGAAGAATTCTCATTAACCGTTGTGAATAATGAATAATTTACACATGATATACTCTATATAACTCAATGAGTTCGACTTGAGGTGAACAAAGTCACCATAGTGGTGGTCTAGAGTGATCTGGACACACACCAATAGTTACGGGAGTGAACTGCCACCTATTCTAGTCTCTCAGGCAGTTACGAGAGTGAACTGCCACCTAGTTGAGTTAACTAGTCTTCGGTTAACTGAATGAAAAGAGAGTAGTGAGGAGTTAACTGAGGGAATCAAGGCTAATGCACCACTCTGGTGATGATACCAAGGCAAGTTCGAATTAGCATGGTGATGATCCCAATGTTTCATGGTGATGATCCCAATACAACATCTAAACTCAACTCAACTAGTCAAATTGAAGTGTGAACTGAAAGAGAATATTCTCCAGGTGGAAATGACTAATTATGACTAATAAACAAATAAAAACCTTAGGAAAAATAAATCCTAGGTGTGTGTGAAGTAACTCCAACACCCCCCCTGAACATCACTATGGTGAAAATAAAGATTGGGTCCCGACAACGAGGCCATGTTAGGTACCCAAATACAAAAGATACACTGAAATAAAATGAGGAAAGAGGGAAAACCTCATGGGAAACCCAACCCCCCCCTGCCAAGTTACAATGTATGTAAAAGAAATAAAAATGAGAAGGAACAAAAAGTAGTTGCTAAGCAACCATGTCCTTCACTCCAAGAAGACCTCGCAACTATGCAAGTTTGTGCTCTTTGAAGATTTTGTTGAAGATGTAAATGTCTCCACTGATCTGATGAAGTAGATGCATCATTTATATGTCCACACATATCCATTTTCTCTTCTTGTAATGAAGAATATCCAAATAAAGTTTGGATGAAACTTTAAAAACTGTGCGGCTGTTTCCGGAAAAACGTTGAAATTTTGTTGATTTTAAAATGATCATAACTTCACTTCCCAGACTCCGTTTCAGACGATTTTTTTTTTTTTTTAAATTGGATTATTTCCCAAGAGGAATTCATATATCCAATTTGTTTCTTCAAATTTGGCTTAGAAAATATCATAATGGAGTTTGATGTGCATGACTCTCTTTTTGTCTCCTGAGATGCATGCATTGCGCATGGAAAAGTGTCTGCATGTGAATCCTGAGATGCATGCCATATATATTCCACATGAATTTCAGAAAAAAAATCTGAAATGGAGTATACATAATTTTCAATAAATGGAGTTCAAATTTGTGTAAAAACTTTTGTAGAAGACTCTTCATAATAAGAGGCTTGATCTTCTGATGGTTTCTCTTCTGACTCTATCTTTCCAATCCCCTGCATGCAATCTTCACAATCTTCTTTGTTCCCAAATAGAACCTTTAATCTGGCCCATAATTCATTTGGAGTGAAGTATTGTGTGACATCACATACCTGGTGGAGAATTTATAGAGAAATACACATGCAAATAAATCCTATGGCCATATCTTTTCTATTAAGAAAGTCATTTTTCTCATCAGTGGAATCAGGCTCTACTTCCATTGCCATGGCTATTTGGTATAAGCCTCTACTTCCAAGAAAAAGTAGAATCTCTAGCTTCCACTCCAAATATTTATGAGGCGTGAGAAGTATTATCGGCGAGTAAAACATAAATTCCATCTTTTTTTGCGTTCTTCAATCTTCAGAACCTGCAAAAATAATTTGGTGTATCTTTTGCTTAGTAGTCCATTGGCTCTGATACCATGTAAATGTGTTGAACCTGCATAGAATAGATCTAGCTAAACAATGATACACACATTTGCAGAGAGAATAGAAGAAAGAAGAAGAAGGAGAGAAATAATGGAAGAATTCTCATTAACCATTGTGAATAATGAATAATTTACACATGATATACTCTGTATAACTCAATGAGTTCGACTTGAGGTGAACCAAGTCACCATATTGGTGGTCTATAGTTATCTGGACACACGCCAATATTTATGGGAGTGAATTGCCACCTATTCTAGTATCTCAGGCAGTTACGGGAGTGAACTGCCACCTAGTTGAGTTACCTAGTCAACTAGTCTTCAGTTAACTGACTGAACAGAGAGTAGTGAGGAGTTAATTGAGGGAATCAAGGCTAATGCACCACTTTGGTGATGATACCAAGGCAAGGTCAAATTATCATGGTGATGATACCAATGTTGCATGGTGATGATCCCAATGCAACATCTAAACTCAACTCAACTAGTCAAATTGAAGTGTGAACTGAAAGAGAATATTCTCTAGGTGAAATATTCTCTCCTAAAATATAGGAGACTGGATAATGACTAATTATGACTAATAAACAAATAAAAACCTTAGGAAAAATAAATCCTAGGTGTGTGTGAAGTAACTCCAACAAGGGGAACTTTGTGAGAACTATCAATTTTTATGCGAGGAGGGTTCTTATCTCCTCCTCCGTTTGAATATTTCTGGGTTGCTTTCTTACTGGGGTGGTCCGTTGAAGAGATGCTCCATGATGTCGTGATATTAGGAGTGCTAGAGGGGGACTGGACACTCTTCTCACTAGATACTTTTCTCTTTTGTCTGTACAATTCAGTCGCACTTTGCAATGTCTCTATGTCGCAATTGCCAGAAGTAGGATTGTTGTCATCACTATGTCTGTCTTCGATCATGCGTCTATCGATAAAAGAGCTGATAAAGCCATTTTCTAGTAAATGTTCTAAAACAATCCTATTAGGTTTGAACCCTTTTAGGCTTTTAGCATATGTTAGGTTCAAGTTCTTGAAATTGCTTGTGAATTCGTAAATCTTGTTGACGTTTCTGCACACGAAGTCCTCGACTTTTCGGGGTAGAGGAATGAACTATTTTTTTTTTCTTGTCATGGAAAAAATGCAACTAGTGGTTGTATTGCCTTTCTATTTTTGTAACAAACATCTTGTCCGTGATGTGGCATGGAAGGAAAACAATATTTTCCTTGAATCCAAAGACCATTAGTACACTGTGATTTTGCTTTTGTTCAAGTGTCCCATTCCTGTTCAAAAACTTGGTTGCCTGGACAGATATCCAGAGAGCATACTTCCCTAACAATAAATCTTTGAAAACTGAGACAAAGTCATTAAAAAATTCATAAAAACAATGGGAGGCCTTGTGCCTCCACAGGGTTTGGTACCAGAATGCTACTGGGTCGAATCCACAATTTACTTTCTTGAAAAGATGCAGCTTTGGAAACAGACAACAATGCACTATTGCGAAAATCAATTAGGATGACATATAAATGTTTTTCAATTCTTTGAATCATGACAACTTGGAACAAATTTCAATGGAAATTAGCTTCCCCCAATCGAAAAAGAATTGTTCCTTGACTGTGAAGTACAAAATATAAATAAATATACGGGAAATGCTTGTCGTGGATTCCTGTCCCATTATTCTTGTAAACAACTAAGCAATTTTCTAGAATGGATTTCTAAAGAAACTTACCTACAACTTTGTGGTATCTTCAGGAATTGTTGTCGGGTCTTCGAGGAACTTGGCTAAGATGTCCAACCCGTTGTCATGTTTTTCTAGGAATTGCTTGAAATCTTGTCCTATGAAATTCAATGTTGGCTCTGAAAATTTTAACATCTTGCGGAAGACCTCAGGTGACAAAGAAACAAGAGAATGGTCGCGCAGTGGAATATTTCTTTGGCTTGAAATATATTTTTTGGCGCACCAAGAGACCACCTCCTTACAGTAAAAACCTTAGGGATGCAGCCTGCATGAGCGATTCCAGAGGTCCAAATCACTTTGTTCTGGGTAGAACAGGATGAATAGTAAGAGTATGCCCTGGACCATTGGAAGTTCTGGTCCTGACGCCCGAAGATATTCACTGTATCTCCACAAAACTGCTGTCGACCTACTACCATAAGTTTACAAGAACATTTGTTTTCTCTAGATGATGCTTGAAATGAAGAGTTGGAAGGGATAATATAACGCTATGAAAATCTTGGTCCAATGCATGTGAAACAAAGATCTCCTCGAGACTTTCGCTCATTAATGACAATTTCGACGGTTGTTGCATGATGCACTGTTAACATTAAAGACTAGTAATTGCACACATAGAAGTGCGAACATGGAAGATACGACAATGAGCGATTAATAATTAGATATTTCTTGAATGGGCCAACGTGATGAACCGTATTTGAGATGAACAATCAGAAGGGACAACATAAGTCTCCGCAGATCTTGGTTTAATGCATATTAATGGGAGATCTCATCGAACGTTTCGCTCATTAATGACAATGTTGACGGTTCCTGCATGGTGAGCTTTTAGCATGAAAGGTTACTAATTTCATATTAAGAAAGAAGTAAGAAGGTCATGGGGACGAGAAATAACAGTTAAGGAGTGTCTAATTATCGAAAGCAGTCGAGGGAGCTTCAAAATAGGGTTTCAAGGTACAACTGTTGGAGGCGAGGGTGCGAGGGTCAAATTGTATGTCTCAGAAATTTATGAGTGCAATATGCATAACATCGAAGAGTGTATGACAGGACAGTCCACAGAGCAATTTGTATATCGTGGAAGTCTGGGTAATGTTTGCAGGACACAAAACAATGGAGGTGCAAACGTGAGCCCACCTATCTGAGAACCTGCAATCGAAAAAGTGGCTCAAGTATGGAATAGAGAAATGGTTGGGCGGATTTGTTTTCGCTAATATATTGAAACTTGTAATATATATCGCATTTCATGGCAAGATCTTTTCTGCATGTGTCTGGGTAGAAAAGTGAAAATAAGAGAAGATAAATTAATTTAAATTCAGGGAGTCGAGCTTTAATTAAATTTCACTGTCTCGTCGACGCTTTTGCTTTTTAATGGCGGTCTATATGGTTGGTGCATGATGAACTAGTAGCATTAAACCTTGGCCGGGCACAATAAACAGTGCCTAAGAATTGGAGATTTTGTGAACCCGCCAACCCGAGGAACTGCGAAAAAGATTCCATGAAATGGGCTAGTATGGAAAACCGTCGAACGGGCTTCAGAATTAGGGTGAGATTGGCTCCCTAGGAGATGTGAATTCCCGAGGGTCAAATTATATGTCTCAGAACTTGAATGCAAAATGTGTACCACTGAAGAGGGGATGATATGAGAGTCTGACGATCAATCTGTATACAACAGACCCTTTTGGTCATTAATGACATGTTTAAGGTTCATGCACAATGAAGTGCTGGAATTAAAGCTTGCCAATTTCATTTCCAAAGAGAAGTAGGAAGGTGGTGGGGGCAGGGAACAACAAGTAAGGAATCGATAATTATTGAAAGCAGTTGGTGACGCTTCGAAATAGGGCTACAAGATACAACCAGCAGAGGTGAGGGCCTGAGGGTCAAATTGTATCTCTCAGGAGTGTTGACCGCACAACGTGTAACATGGAAGAGGGCATGATGATGCATTCCTGTGGACAAACTGTATATCGTGGAACTTCGGGTACTGTTTTCTAGTCATGGAACATTGGAAACACAATCCTGAGGTTGCCAGTTTGGGAACTCGCAATCGAAAAAACGGAACGACGGAATCGATACACAGTAAATGTACAATGTCACGGAGATACATCCAACTTGGGGATAAGTATTGAAAGGTACGATGGATGGCTTGGCTAGTGACGGGGCATTATAGCGGACAAATTGTATATCGTGAAACTCTGGGCACTGTTTGCAAGTTGTGGAAGATTCCAAACAAAATTTTGAGGCCGTTAATTTGGGAACTCGCAATCGAAAAAGTGTCCAAGTATGGAATAGAGAAATGCTGGCCTATAATTGTTTTCACTAATATATTGAAATTTGTAATAGCTTTTCCATTAGCTGGCAAGATCTTTTTTTCATGTTTCTGGACAAGTTCTGTAGGGATGGTTAGTCCTCGAGACTTCTGCTTATTAATGATGATCCTTACAGTTGTTGCATGATGGCATTTTAGTATTAAACCTTTGGTGTTTCATATTTGGAAAGAAGTACGAGGATGGACAGAACATGAAACAATGAATAGGTATTGGAGATTTCATAAACCCACCAACACGAGGATCCAAAATAGGGTGACAAGGTCTCCCCAGAAGATGTGAGGCCCCGATGGTCAAATTGTATCGCTTGGAAAATTTGAATGCATAATATGTAACACGGAAGAGGGGACAATGTCAGAATCCGGTAGTCAATTTGTATATAGCAGAGGACCGGGTGCCAATTGTTTCATACCAGTGTGTTCAGTTGTCACTAGTAAGAGCATAATTAATGTATATTAGGAAAGAAGAGAAGTTAGTGGGGATGGAAGGCAACGACAGATACTTTGAAACATTTTTGAACCATGGTAGAGTGAATCTTGCGAGTTCGAGGATTCCGTGATGGAATTTTAGATAACAAAAGTTTTGAGTGTAAGATGTATATCACGGAACAAGAAGCAACAGAGTTCTAAAGCACCAACCCAACAATTGCGGCCATAAAATTGTCTAAGTATGGAAAGGAACAATGGTCAGTCAAATTCCTCATGTGAAGACATATATGGAGATGAAGATATGTCAGCCTACCAACGCTAGAACCCACGTTCATAGAAAGGTGACTAAACGGTAGTCAATTTTTATATAGCGGAGGAACGGGTGCCAATTGTTTCGTACCAGTGTGTTCAGTTGTCACTAGTAAGAGCATAATTAATGTATATTAGGAAGGACGAGAAGTTAGTGGGGATGGAAGGCAGTGACAAATACTTTGAAACATTTGTGAACCATGGTAAATTGAAGCTTGCAAGTTCGAGGAGTTCACGGTGGAATTGTAGGTCACAAAAGTTTTGAGTGCAATATGTATATCATAGAACAAGAAGCAACAGAGTTCGAAAGTGCCAACTCAACAACCGCGACAATAAAATTGGCTAAGCATGGAAAGGAACAACAGTTGGTCAGATCCATCATGTGAATATATATATGGAGATGAAGATATGTCAGTCCGCCAATGCTGGAACCTGCGATCATAGAAAGGCGACTAAACGGTAGTCAATTTGTATATAACAGAGGACCGGGTGCCAATTGTTTCATACCAGTGTGTTCAATTGTCACTAGTAAGAGCATAATTAATGTATATTACAAAGGATGGGAAGTTAGCGGGGATGGAAGGCAACGACATATACTTTGAAACATTTTTGAACAGTGGTAGAGTGAAGCTTGCGAGTTTGAGGAGTCCGTGGTGGAATTGTAGATAACCGAAGTTTTGAGTGCAAGATATATATCACGGAACAAGAAGCATCAGAGTTTGAAAGCGCCAACCTGGAAACTGCGGCCATAAAATTGGATAAGTATGGAACGGAACAGAGGTCGGTCGGATTCATCATGTGAAGATATAGATGGAGATGAAGATATGTCAGCCTGCCAATGCTGGAACCCACGATCATAGAAAGACGACTAATTATATAACCAGAAAGCGATAATATAGGGGAAGAAGAAAAGGGAAAAAGGACTAAGGAGTTCGTGGTGGAATTGTAGATCATGAAAGTTTTGAGTGCAATATGTATATCATGGAACAAGAAGCAACAGAGTTCGAAAGTGCCAACCCGACAACCGCGACCATAAAATTGGCTAAGTATGGAAATAAAGAGTAGTCGATCGGATTCATCATGTGAGGATATAGATGGAGATGAAGATATGTCAGTCTGCCAACGCTGGAACCCAAGACTAAGTATATAACTAGAAAGCGATAATACATGGGAAGAAAAAAAGGGAAAAAAGACTAAGTATCTCATAGAAGAACATCTATTGTTCGTTTATTAATGCCAATCTTTTTGAACCCCTGGTGAGTTCTCACTACTAAAAGCATAAATTGCAGATCACATAAGTTCTTTGGGTGCAAGATGTATATGACAAAACATGGGACATAAGTGTTGGATACCGTAAACCTGAGACCCGATGAACAGATAATTGGCTAAGTATTGAAAGGGACCACGATCGGTCGGGTTCATGGTGTCAAGCTATAAATAAAGAGCTACCAATTTGTGAATCTAGGAGGCCGTGATCATATAGATGCGACTAAATATAAAACCACAAAGGGATAATAGAGGGGGAGAAAAGAGGAAAAATTAAAAGAGAAATCGTTTATATTTATTCCAATAGTATTCATATTAATATATATTACTAGATTATTTCTGGTCCAAATGTAAATCATCTTCCAATTTGCAGGATCCTGTTCGGTTCGAAAATTTTGTTGAAATCCATAAGCAATAGAAAGGAAAAAAAAAGCGGATGGCTGGGCTCGTGACGGGGCATTCCAATGGATAAATTGTATATCGTGGTACTCCGAGCACTGTTTGCAAGTTGCGAAAGATTCATAACACAATTTTGAGGTCGTCAATCTGGGAACCCACAATCGAAAAAGTGTCCAAGTATGGAATAGGGAAACGCTTGCCCGGAATTGTTTTCACTAATATATTGAAATTTCTAATAGCTTTGCCATTACCTGGCAAGATATTCTTTGCATGTTTCTGGACAAGCTCTGTAGGGATGGTTGGTCCTCAAGACTTTTTCTTATTAATGACGATCTTTACGATTTTTGCATGATGGCGTTTTAGTATTAAACCTTTGGTGTTTCATATTTGGAAATAAGTACGAGGATGGAAAGAACAAGAAACAATGAATAGGAGTTGGATATTTCGTGAACCCGCCAATGAGAGGATCCAAAATAGGGTGACAAGTTCTTCCCACAAGACGTGAGGCCCCAAAGATCAAATTGTATAGCTTAGAACATTTGAATGCATAATGTGTAACACGGAAGAGAGGACGATGTCAGAGTCCAGTAGTTAATTTGTATATGGTGGAGGTCCCAATGCCAATTCTTTCGTACCAGTGTGTTCAGTTGTCACTAGTAAGAGCATAGTTAATGTATATTAGGAAGAACACGAAGTTAGTGGGGATGGAAGGCAACGATAGATACTTTGAGACATTTGTGAACCCTCGTAGAGTGAATCTTGAGAGTTCGAGGAGTCCGCAGTGAAATTGTAGATCATGAAAGTTTTGATTGCAAGATGTATATCACGGAAGAAGAAACAACTGAGTTCGTAAGCACCAACTCGACAACCGCGACCATAAAATTGGCCAAGTATGGAAAGGAACAATGGTTGGTCAGATTTGTCGTGTGAGGATATAGATGGAGATGAAGATATGTCAGTCCTCCAACCCTGGAATCCACGATCATAGAAAGGAGACTAAGTAT
>ML804485.1:84067-94660 GCA_009831015.1 Picea engelmannii
TCAGGGGCATCTAAGCCGTCAAAATCACTCGGGGATCGCACCCGACCTGAGCCACACCAACCCTTAACATGGTTGGATTTTTTGTCCCCGCAGGTTTCGAACCGGTGACTTTAACATCACGGAATGGCTTAACAACACACTCCATCACCGACTGTCCTACACCTCGGGGACTTATATGCATGGATATTATCAAATAGAAGACGCTGCAATATATGCAAGATATTGAACAAGAACATGATGTCAACACTTGAGTTGCCTTGTTGTAATAGTCATTAATTCATACTATTTACGGGACTTGAAGAATGAAAGTAGGACGGGTCCTCCAATTTCTTTCTTTAAGTATAGGGCGGTCGCCACATACGTATGGCCTATGACAAATTATTCGTCCATGTAAAATGTAAGGAACAAACATAGTATCCTTTATTTAAATCGAAGTACTGGGCAACATAAAGAAAAGCTTGTCGTCCATGTTAACAACACAGAAAAAAAGGTACTAAATAAAATGAAAAGCAATACCAGAGATTGGAAAACAATATTAAAAAACCGCAAATATTCTATATTCAAATAAGATGGGTTACAAAATACTGCTGGGATTATTTGGCACAGTGACTACGATTTGGCCTGCCGCCGACCAAAAAAAATATGTACAATACTGAAGCTTGTGGACAATCTTCTTGACGATCAAATGTTGAATATCAATTTCAGGTCTTGGACTTCATTGGTGCTGCCAACTAGATCTATCCCAAATTTTTGAATAGCTTGTCTCTTCTAGATATGGCCTGCCTACATTGGCTGGTTAACATTCCATTCTTTGTTAAGTGTTAATTTCCCTCTGTCGTTGAAAACTTGGGGTTTAAGGTGCCTTCCTTGTAATGTTCTTGACCATTCACAACCAAGACAACTTAGAAATGTGATTTAGGCCCAATTCAAAGTCGAGGGAGTCGTTTCATGTGACGCCAGCTTTGGGGGAAACAAATCCTGTTAGGAAACAAAAGTTGAGACAAAAAAAAAATCAAGTATGTTGTGATTGCTATTCTCCCTGTATTCGATCATCTGTTTGGTTGGAAATCCTGCCTGAAGATTTGTACGTTGAACTTCTTTGTTTTATTACGGTAAATTGGAAGGGACGTCCAAGCCAGTTGCAAAATGTTCCTCTAGTGAAGTACATAACTTCTTCCACCACCATAGGTTTGTCAAGTGTATCAAATGTTGCAGATCACATCAGAATATATATTTTGTCATAGGGGTGGAAAACATGGAGGCCCACAAAAAGGTCTGGAATGTTCGGTAGTGACACCAAATATTACTCCATGCCTGAATACACTCATAAGGAAACTATAAAATTGGATACCAACGAACATGAGAAATTGTATGTGCATTTGAATCAACATTCTAAAATTACAAAACGTTTTATGCCAAAGTTGTAACAAAATCGACAGACAACCAATTTCTATGTCAAATAGTGTTGAGCGACCTCTGGATGCAGTAAAAGACTCGACATATAATCAAATTTTGATCACTACTAATACTAATGTGAAGTGTAAGAAGTCGTGATCCCAGGTTCCAGGTAGTTTCACCTCCAGGCATCCACATAGGCAGTGACCCCAGGCTCCAGATAGCTTCGGCTTAGGACATTGACATTGGTGGTGGTGATGAGAACAATGCTATTGAATGCAGTGTGAAAATGCAGTGAATAAGCAAGGATGTCATTGTCAAAGCACTTAAACTACAAGTTTGCTAGATCTGCAAAGAACATTGTCTTTAGTGTTGCTTTCTCACGAAATCTACAATGCTTCTTTGAGTCCATAAATCGTTGGACGCTGGGTGTCCTGTGCGATAATGACCTTGACATTAGGTACATGTCAGGCATCTATTATCTGACATTGCAGTGTTAATGCAATTGACATAGTGGACGACCGCTCAATTGCATTGGCACAAACAATATTAATTTTGTGATTAATTAACATCCTTGAAGGACATGAATCCCAAACAATGCCTAAAACTTTTCGAACAACCGTCTGTTAAAAAAATACATTGTTCTATATTTAAAAAAATAATAATTTGTATGGTTTGAACATTTTTTTTTCAAATATCGCATCAACTGCAACAAAATAAATGCATTTTCCTTATCCAAAGCAAGGGAAACAACATGAAGATTGACATTAGTTGCAAACAGATTTGGAAACACACCACTACATTAACGTCTCTTCTAAATAATGAAATAAAATGATTACATGAAGGTGGTAGTAAAAGGTGATTTTGCAGAAACCAAATCATCACCTGAACGCCCGAAAATTCTTGCAGAAGGTGGTAGTATAAAGTAATCCCCAGAAAGTGTTGCAAAGTCCATAATCCAGAATTCCTTCCCATTAAATTTTTCCAGTTACATTTCAATGCATGTATTAGAAAGTTTTGACACCGTTGTTCCCTGGTTATATACCCACCTTCAAGTAGGAGGGGAATATTCGTGTAAATAGGCACAACCCATCGACCCAAATGCAATCATATGCGTAGGAGTAGTAAAATAAAAAATGTGCAGTAACGATAGACAATTGATTGTATGTGGAGTCTGTAACTACATCCAGAGGATAGTGAACAAACTTTGACAAAGAATATGGCTTTCTGTCAAGTCTGTTACCACACCTAGAAGTAGCTCAACAAACTTTGTAATAGAAACTTATGTAATTTTAGTATGTCGTTTTAACCACCCATACAATTTCTCTTACTTGCGACGATGCAAGTCTATAATTTCCTTCTAAGTACATTCGCGAATGGAGTAATATTTTGCGTCATTTCCGAATATTACAGACCATTTTGCAATCCATGGTAAGTGCGACTCCTCTAACGGAAGACAAATTCTTGTGTTCTCTGCAGAATTTGATACACTTCCCAAATCTACGTTGTTGGAAGAAACTATATACTTTAACGAAGGAGCATTTTGCAGGCGACCTGAAAATCCCTTCCAACTCCCAGGAAGAAAACAAAGAATATCATCAAAAAAATATCTAGGCATGCCTTTCAACCAACCAAAGCATCGAATACAAGGAGAACACCAATCAAAATATAATTGTTTTTTTTTTCCTGTCTGAGTTTCTGTTGGCTAACAGAGTTTTTTTTGGGCTCAAAGCTCACCTCACAGAAAACCATTCTCTCATCTTTCAATTGGGCCTCAATGGCATGTCTAAGGTGTCTTACATGTCCATGACCAAGAACATTAGAACGAAGGCACCCTAAATCCCAACTCTTTGATGATAGAGAGAAATGGGAATAACTATTTAAAATCAACGCTGGAGGATGACAGTATAATCTTCTGTAGATTTTGGTTTAATTCGTCTTAATGGCATATGCCCTCAATCCTTTCACTTATTAATGCCAATCTTTTCGAATATGTGCGCTGAATAGTGACTAATAACACATAATAACATTCCCATATCCGAGTAGATTCTCAAATATGACAACCTGTAACATATGCACAATATTAAAGAGGGACATGATGTCAAGACCTCTGTGGATGACACATTCGTGGATGGCAGCGTGGTAGTAAAATATTGCATTGTTACTATGATGATGCCTTTAAAAAACTAAAATAGCCAATAATTTTTTTATAAATTCAAAATGCCAATCTTTTCGCTTATTAATGCCAATCTTTTCGAATATGTGCGCTGAATAGTGACTAATAACACGTAATAACATTCCCATATCCAAGAAGATTCTCAAATATGACAACCTGTAACATATGCACAATATTAAAGAGGGACATGATGTCAAGGCCTATGTGGATGACACACTCATGGATGGCAACGTGGTAGTACAATATTGCACTGTTACTATGATGATGCCCTTAAAAAACTAAAATAGCCAAAATGTTTTTTGCAAATTCAAAATGCAAGTAAATTTTTTTATCAAATCCCATAATATTCGCCTGTTTATGCATTTTAATGGGATATGTCCTTGATATTTATTCTTATTAGATCCAATATTTTTGATCCTGTTTGGTCGGTTTTCACTTTTAAAAGTATAATTAATGTGCATTGGGAAGGGCGGAAGGTGGCGGGGATGGAGGGGAGCGACAAAATGCTTTTAAACTTTTCTGAACTTGGGAATGTGTGAACTTGCGAAAATTTGAAGACTCGACTAAGTATGGAAAGGTAGGTCAGACAGAAAGACTCATCATAGGTAGAGGCAGGGTTGCAAGTTTGAGGAGTTCAGGGTCGAATTGTAGAGCATGGAATTTCTGGGTGCAAGATGTATACCCTGAACACGAGTTACCATAGTTCGATAGCACCTATCCGCGAACCCACGTTCATAAAATTGGCTAAGTATGCAAACGAATGGCAGTCGGTCAGACTCATGATGTGAAATATATATGGAGATGACAATTTGTCAGTTCTCCACACCGGGAACCCGCGAGCACAGAAACGTGACAACGTATAGAACCAGAAACACATAATAGAGGGTAAAAACAAAAGGGAAAAACAAGCAAGTTTAGAAGAAATTGGAAAAATATGCAAATGAACGACGACTGACTGGACTCGTGATGTGAAGATATAGATGGAGATGACGATTAATTGGCCACCCCGGGAACCTGCGACTTTAGAAACATGGCAAAGTATAGAACCAGAAACGCACAATAGAGCAGAAGAACAAAAGGTAAAAAACGAGAAAGTTACAAGAGGAAAAAGAAAGGGAGAGAAGAACTTTAGCGTTTAGACAACAACACTTACTCTCATAACTATGAATCCATAGGAAGACATTAACCATGGGAAAAACATCGTCAGCTATGAAATATAGTTGGAGCCCGACAAGCACTGGTTGAAGCCATAGGAGATGCAATTTACATCGACTGCAAAATTTTGCATATTATTTTATCTTAATAGTATTTTCTGGGGAGCCAACTGCAAAACAATGTAAGAACAGATCCAACTGTAGATGCAACACCCCAACATCACAAAGCTTAAGAAAACAAGAGCAAGCAACAAATAACAACCCAATTAGGAAGCACCAAAAGGCCCAATTGCAGTCGCAGGACCCGAACCTTGAAAAATTGAATCAAACAACAATAAGCAACATCCAATGAACAAAGAAGCAAGCACCAACCAGTCGACCAGGAATGCCGGTGAAGAACAATATTGGCCAAATTCACTGCACACAAGATTGTATCAAAAAATTCGGAGGAAAATGTATCGCAACACATCTGTTAACCAAATAGTTCAGGCTGTGAGACCTATTAGGTAAAATTCAAAGCTGGGAAGACCATCCAAAGGCCAATGTTCGACACAAAACCTACCTTCATCACAGAAACAATGACACATCACAAAAGGAAATTGTATTACAAAGATGTTATGCAAGAGGATTTCGACTCAGGCATCCCCAATAGTTAAATTTCCCACCTGCAAACTGCAAACATCAAGCGAAAATAAACACGTCACCCAAACCAGCCTGTCAATGGGGAATGACAGAAGGGCAGTTCCAATCGTGATTGCAGAACTCCAAGCGTGCAAACTGCAACAAGACCAATAAGAAAAAAAGAACAACAACAATATGCAAATAAGAAATCAGTGAACATACAAGAAGCAAGCATGAACCAGTGAACCAACAATGCCGTTGAAGAACAATATTGCCCACATTGACTGCAAAGAACATTGCATATAAAAAAAATGGAAAAAAAATGTATTGTAACAGGCCTGCTACGTAAACATTTAAGGTTGTAAAGCCTGTTAGGTAAACATTTAAGTCTGTCAGAACTGCTCTGTAAACATTTATGAAAGAATGTAGTGTGCCAGGTCTGTTACTTACAAAAAAAAACATTGATTATATTATTTTATAAAATAATAAAAAAAATTTAGTAACAATAGTTCGAACAGTATAACCTATGTAAGTAAAAAAAAATTTATTCAAAAGACAAAACTTATAAAAAACGGACTATCTATCTTCAAAACTTTGGATATTCAAACATTTCAAGAAAAAAACAGGGAACTAATAACAACTCAGAAAGACCGTATATGATCAAAAACTTTGGATATGGTAACATATAAAACATTGGGAATAGCAAAGCCGACAATAAGACCTCCAATCTGTTATCCAATCAGATCATGACATATATGCTATTTTTTATTATATAAAAATCAATTTTTTTAGTTCCCTAGCTCCAACAATAGATATTATGCAAATATTTGTGGTCAAAGGACAAACTAATATGAAGTCAATGAATTACCAATCTCTATAGTCCCTCTACGCCTTTGGCAGGGACTAAAAAAGGGGAAAATAGAGATAGTATTTATAAAATATTCAAATGATGAGATGGCCTCACATTCTCTCCATCCCAAGTGAAGTATGTTAGTCTTCTTCTTGGAGCCGAAAGTGCTTGCTTTGATAGTTTATCAACCTCCTCATTAGATTCCCTAAAGATGTGTTGGAAGCTGATACCTTGGAAAGATGTCGTCAGATCCTGAATTCTGAGCACCTTCAATATTAATGGCTTGGAGTTTTCCTTTTTGTTTTAGCCAATCAACTATCACTTTGGAATCCCCCAAACTCTAAATATGCTGTATGTCCAGGAGCTTTGCAACTTATTAGCATCTTATTTTATACAACTTATTAGCATCTTTTTAGTGTGTTGTTGCATTGGGATTTGTGTCCATAATTAATATAAAAATTTGCTTTATTTTATATGCATATTTCTTCATTCACGACACTTTTAAACTTCTTGTTATTTACATTTAGTTGCATATTTTAGGACAACAATATTAATATTGATTTTGGGTGTTATTAATTATTTTCTTTTTCGAATATTGACCTCCTTGATTTTTTGGGATACACTCTAAAGTTAGCAAGCACTAACTTTGAAGTGAGGGGAAGTAATCCAACTAATAATCTTTATTATTATTATTATTTCCTAGTGTTTCCGAACTGCCTTCATCTTTTGCAGGGCGGATTTTCGAGTGATAACATTTGGACATTGTTACCAAGGAGCTTAACACATGCTTTCTGATTTGTAGTAGATATAATTGTATTTCGGCAACTTTACTAGGAAGAAACTAACCAAAAGGAAAAGGTTCTAGTAGCAAATTTTTAATTACAATTTCTGTTATGTTTATCACAATTCTTGTTATGTCTTTAGTATTATTTTCAAAAGTTTTTTGGTTAAACTTATTTCATCGATGTTTTTCCAAATATGTTTCGGCCATGTGCACCTCTTGATTTTACTACCATTTTGGGTATCTACGTGCACTTTTTGATAAGTATCAGAAGCATATTCCACACTTTGATGGGGAGGGTGCAACCACTATTGAGGCACACTTAGATACATTTATTAATGTTTTTGAAAATTTGGATATTGTGCATGAAGATGTTAAGATTTATCCAAGACTTTGGAAGATGAAGCACACGATTCATATTAGGATTTTCCCATTACACATATAGATACTTTTTCCACCTTTGTCCATTTTTTTTAAGAGATGTTTTCCCATTACACATATAGATACTTTTTCTATCTTTGTCCGTTTTTTTAAGAGATGAAAAGGGTAGTGAGTAGCAACAACTTTTTGTTAGTTTCTCTTGTATCAAGAAAATGGATTTTGAAATGGTTGGTGAATTCAACAAGTTTGTTAAATATTATGGGAGGATAGGTCCATTATTCAAACAAGATGAAGCTTGTTCTTTATATTTGTATTTTCATGCTTTTTATTATAACTTTGGGTTTTTTTTTAAGAAAAGTATGGAAGACAATACTTGGATAATATTTATAAAATGCTTATGTTCTTGTTGAGATCTTAGAAATTTATCTTAGTGATAAGTCCTATCACTTTGACGATTATTGTGAGGATGGTTCTACAAGGGATTTGATCTTGTGATGAAGTTTCTGGTGTTGAGGAGGACTATTCAAAGAACTGACATGATGATAGAGAAACCTTGTTTTTAACAAATAAGCTTGTACATATGTATATTTAACATATAAGCTTATTTGTATCATATGTATGTAACATATACGTATTTAACAAATAAGCTTATTGCTAATGTTATGAAAAGATTATTCCAATTGAAAATGAGAAAAAAGAAAATTAAAGTTGTAGCATATAACATGATGATATTCAAATATTTTCAAACACAAATGTAAGGATAACTTACACAATTAATTTGATTTTCGTTTAAAGTTGGATGCCATTAAAAGAGGGCATTAGAGACTTTAGAACCTCACTCTATTTATCCTCCTCTTTTATGAAGGGTCCCTCCATATATTCCTTTTATTGTTGATAAATGTTACACATTGCCATATTTATGTTATCATTGCCATATATGTTGAATCTTAGAATTATTGGTGAGATATATTGTTTTCAATTTGTTAATGTTGTTTTTAATAATGGAGTGTTATTGTAAGATGGTATATAGAATATTATCATAAAGTATGTTTCCCATCTCTTAAGAGTTAGGAGTTATTTTCTAATAATAGAATTGGGTTCTTGAGTATTTGAGAGATGAAAATGATCAAGCATTGATACTTTCCACTAGAATTAATTGAAGTTTAACATTGATGATGTTGTAAGTAATGTGGGATTGGTTGGAGTAGGATTCTGAACAAAAGAAGTGTATGGGGATTGTCATGTTGTGTATATAGGTTTGTAGATTCTTAGTGTGAATTTAAGAACTCTTTAAATCAAATAAGTAGTGCATCAACTTTATTCCATAATGCTTCAAAATAATGTAGATTCTTTTGACTATGGTTTTAATGGATAACTTTATAATAATGGCACTATGAAACAAAATCCTTCTTCGACAAGATGATTTGGGATCAATTGAAATTAAAAATAATTATTATTCCATCTCAACATTATTTTCTCTTTGTTAATGACCTTCAATTACAATTCCATGAAAAAATAAAACTCTTATGTCTTTTGATTATGAAGGTTTTTACAGTTAACCATAATTATGATAATTTTTTTGAAATTAAACCGTGTATAAGTTTTGAAGCAATCCAATACTTTGAATGGACACTCCACCCATCTTCAAGATAACTAATTAAATCTATATAAGATAGAAAATAATATACTCAAAGGTTGAATACATAATTTACAATAGAATTAACCTTTAAAGAATATTACTAAATTAATTAAAAAAGAGAAAGAACTAGGTAAAATTTATTAAAACCATATTTCTATTAATGTTAAAAAAGGGAGAGAATTAAGTCTATAAAATTTAAAAAAGGTAAAATATAAATTAGTTTAGTAATGTTTTTTTCCAGGTTACAAAGTTTGGGAAAACCCCGAGTACTTGCCTCACTTCGAGGATGGTACCTAGGGTAAACCCTAGAATCTTCAGGGCACAAGGTTGGTTAACAATAGGGCTTGAAGCCATTACAACAATATACTAATTATGAGCTCAACATGTCACTTACAAGAATTGAACCTAGGTCGGGAGGATAATAATCATTCCTCCCAACCATCCAAACTAAACCTAATTAAAATTTTGAAAATAAAATTATAATAAAATAAAATAAAATAAATTATGTAACTACAAAGAGGGAAGGATATGGAATAGAATAATGAGATTATATTAACTACATATTTAAATTTTAATCATGCCAAAGACATTATTTTAAGAGGATCGTTCCCTTCCAAACCTTCGTCATCTGTTCAAAGCCTCTTAAAAACCACCATCTTTCATGTCCGCAACCTATTGCAAATCACCCTATGTATTCTGTCAATAACTTATTGCAAATCAACATGTGTATTGGGAATGATTTGACTGTACACACCCTCAACCCTTCATCATTTGTTAGCACCCTATGAAGAATTTCCATCTTTCTATCCAGACTACCCTGTCATTCTCCTCCACATCCTCAACTTTAATGTACAATAAAACATGTTTTCAACTCATTCAATCACATTGATAGGGGATGCAAGGTTAAGGGCTATGCATTTTGGGTTTTTTATGGACGGGATCATGGCCTTCAAGAGCTTTATTAATGAGGGTTTGAAGAGGACAGATTTTGTGTACATAGGTGTCTAAAAGAGTCTTTCAAGCCCCCACAAAAGTAGTGAGAAGGGTTAATCAAGTGTGTTCATTGCATATCCTCTGTATCTTCTCTTAATTAAGTAGTAGTCTCTGCACATAGCCTCCATAAACTAATTTTTGCAAGTGATTTCCATTGATTTCCATGTCATTTCATCCCTTAAACTTAAATTTAATCTTAGATTGATGCACATTCTTCTATAGTCTTTTATTAAGTTTACACATAGTTTTTAATGTAAAAAATAAGGCATAGAAGCTTGAGTTATATCCCTCCACCATGGAGAGGGCATTACTGTAAAAGAAACCTGAGTTATAACCCTCCAACAAGGAGAGAGCATTACTGGAAAATAATCCATATCCATAGTTTGAGGGATTGTTACATCGATCAATCAAGGATTGATCCTAAAAGCCTATTGATTCACAATATCTTAGGAATACAATTTTTTTTTCTTGAAAATTCCACTCATTTAAAGATTACAAAATTTAAAATTGGTTTTAAGGGAAACCAAGTCAATATGTATTCTCCTATTATTCCCCCCACCCCCACCCTCATATATGAGGGTGGGGGTGGGGGGAATAATAGTG
>ML804485.1:113986-124076 GCA_009831015.1 Picea engelmannii
GTCTTCAAGAATGAAGATGAAAATGAGAAATTTGCCAGGTCCAAGAAGGTTCAGAGTCCAGCATATACAACAGCAGTAGAGTTGTTGAGATCAGTCTCCAAGTGGGAGATTGTTGGTTGTGGAGCCTGATTATCTTCCTGATTTAGAGGTCCTTTCTTTCAGCCATGTTTATACCCCATGAAGTATTTACACCCAAGAAGTATGTACACTCTTCGATGCGGGGGAGTGCAGAGCCCTAGGGGGTACCCCCTCTGCGGGGTCTGGGGGGGCTATCCCCCTCGCTGGGGGGTCTGGGGGCAAGCGGGCCCCCAGTGGGGGTTTGGGGGCGAAGCCCCCAAATCAAAAATTGCCTTGTAAAAGTATATTGTAATTTCATTGTAAATGTGGACCGTTCATTATAAGGTCACAGATCTAACGGTAGAGATTATGTTAGGATTTTTTTCCCTAGAAGGCAACCCTCTTTGATGAGGGAAATGTATTGCGGCTATGGATGATGGTGAATATTGTATTCTGAGAGAGGAGACTGTGAGAGAAATAAGAGGAAGTTACAACGGGTTTTGATGTAGGTTGTATCCCTTCATTTGCTGGATAATAATAAAGGAAGGACCTGGCAATTTCTCTGGTGGACGTAGCCCACACTGGGTGAACCACGTAAATCTGTGTCTCTCTTGTAGTGTGTGTCTTCTGTGTTTTGTTTCTGCATTTGTTTTATTTTATTGCTCCACGGTCCTATTTTTCTAACATCGGGAGCACTCCCAGAAGCGATATGCCTCGAATTTAGGGATGAGGAATGGATCCAAAACATCGATTATGAACAAATCCCTTTCCGATGCAGAAGATGGCACAAACATGGCCACCTGATCAGGGAATGCCCTCTTAATAAAAAGCAATAAATGAAAAATTCTAAACCACAACAGGATGATGATGGATTTGTTAAACCAAACCCTAAAAGTAGAGCCAACAAAAGGTAGAGCAAAGCGCAGGCATGAAATAACCCAGAAGTCTGGTTGAGTCTGGAAGGAAGGGATAACACCAATCAAGGGGCAGAGGCCAAGAAGGATATGGAAACAATTCAGGAACTCCGAGAACAAACACTAAATGAGCCCACCGACCGACCTAACAAATAGAAGGAAAGAGGAAATTGGGAAACTTCGATGGAAGGAGAAATCATAGACGACAACACCCCCATGCAAGACGCGGAGGGAGAGGTGGAAATGAAACCGAGCGAAGTAGGCATAGAATATCTGAAACTCAGAGACCTAGTGGAAAGGGAAGGGATAGACCTCACGAACATACTGGAGCAATGAAAAAGACAGGGAGTGGACAATGTACCAACAGAGCAACTAGACCACATCCAGTACCTGTTCCTCCTATGGGAGGAAGCCAAAGCTAGAGGCCAAAAGTGAGCACATGGGGAGATTGGACACCTAGGAGTCAAAGTCGACAAGGTACAACCACAACTCTCACCCAAATAGATGCAGAGGAAAAAAGGTCGGAAATGAAACAGTGTAGCCCTGCAGGAGCTTGGAGAGCTACTGATAAACTCAGGTAAGATAAAAAAACTCTTCCCCAACTCCCCCCCACACGTTTAAATGAAGTTTATAACATGGAATATAAGAGGCCTAAACAACCCAAGAAAACAAAGAATCCTTAGGAGTAGACTAAAACAGGAACAACGAATCCTTAGGAGTAGACTAATATAGAAAGAATGGAAACAATCAGTCAACAACAATGGTGCAAGTACAAGATGGTGGCCATTGGAGGCCACCAAATGGCAGGAGGAATCCTCACCTGGTGGAACCCACACGTACTAAGCCTAATAGCAGCTGAAGTGACAAGGCATACCATTACGGTCTGCATGCAAATCATTGGGAACACAGAGAAGATTTTATGCACTAATGTGTATGGACCACAGGTGCTAAAGGATAGGAGAGGAATGTTAAGCGATCTAGCAGACCTCAAAAAATGAGCCAACAACCTCCATTAGATCCTAGGTCGGGATTTCAACATCATCACATCACTTGCGGAGAAAAAATGAGGGACAAGAAGATTGGATAGAGATGTGGAGGAATTCTCAAAATTCATAGACACAACGGAAATGGTAGATATGAAAACCAAAAATGGCCATTTCACCTGGAATAATAAGCGAATGATCCAACATCAGGTAGCAACAAGACTCGACAGATTCCTAGTGTTAGAGTCAGTCATTATGCAGGGGATAACCTTAGACTGCAACATCTTTCCATGGGGGGGATCTAATCATTGGCCAATGCAACTAGAAGCAGGCTTCTAGATCACACCAAAGAACAAACCCTTTAGATTCAAGAAATTTTGGATGGAACACCCGACTTTCAAGGAAAATATCAAGCAATGGTGGAATGAAGAGCAACGAGAGAAAGGGACAAGGATGTTCAAACTATACAAGAAACTAAAATATATCAAATATAGGCTCAAGGAGTGGAACAAGGACACCTTTGGGAATATAAACCAAGCGAAGAAAAACATAGAAGAAAAAATGAAAAACTCTAGGAAACCTACATCTTGGAGGGATACAATGAGAAAAGGAAAAATGAGGAGATGCAGATGGACCAGGAATGGGATGAAAGGTGCCAACAGGAAGAAACTCTCTGGCGACAAAAGTCTCGGATTAGATTGGCTAAAGGAAGGGGAAAGGAACACCAAGTTCTTTCATAGAACAACCATGGCCAGAAGAGCCCATAACAAAATCTTGAAGATAAGGGACCCGAATGGAATAGAAACAGAGTCCCATAAGGACATTGAAACAACTCTGGTAAACCACTTCCATGGGATCGCCCAGGAACCTAATCAAGATAGAACAGAGGCCATACAAAAGGTGACCCAACATATCCCTCGCCTGGTAATAGAAGAACAAAAAAAAAACTTAATCAAGCCCATTGCGGAGGAAGAAATAGACCAAGTACTCCAGGAAATGCCCAATGGAAAAGCTCCAGGCCCAGATGGGTTCACAATGGAGTTTTTCAAAGCTTGTTGGGAAGTCATCAAACAAGATGTCTACAAGGTAGTAGAAGACTCTAGAAGGTCAGCCTCCATCTTGAAAGCACTAAATGCTACTTTGATAACACTCATACCCAAAGAAAATGAAGCCAAAACTCTCGATCTTTACAGACCAATAGCGCTGTGCAATGTGGTGTATAAGATAATTTACAAGGTTATAGCCAATAGACTGAAACCACTACTACCCACACTAGTGTCGCAAGAGCAAGCGAGGTTCGTAGAAGGAAGGCAAATAATGGACAATATTATCCAAGCCCATGAATTGATCCACACCCTAAAGCTTTAGAAAAGAGGGGGGATGATAATACAATTGGACCTAGCGAAATCCTATGACAAAATCAACTGACACTATATGGTCAGAACCCTGGAAGCCTTTGGCTTCACCTAGCACTAGATCCAATCGATAACCAACCTAGTATCCACAACAAGATTTTCACTACTAGTAAATGTATCCCCTGCCAAACCATACTGGCCCACGAGAGGCATAAGACAAGGAGACCCGCTGTCCCCCTTCTTATTCATCTTAATGATGGAAGGACTTAGTCAAAGCATAGAATGCGCAACTGCAACAGGGGAAATAAAAGGTATCAAACCTTATGAGAATTGTCCAACTTCCACACACCAATAGTTCATGGATGATACCTTACTTCATGGCATGCCCACAGTTAAGGAAGCATAAGCCTACAAACGAATCTTAGATGAGTTTGGGGAAGCCTTGGGGGCTGAGATAAACCAGTCCAAATCAATGATCTTCTTCTTCAACACCAACCTAGCTATCCAAAGGAATTTAGCCAACATACTAGGCTTTGAATGCAAAACCCTCCCAACCAAGTACTTAGGCATCCCCTTGACAGACAAAGCCTACAATATGTCAACGTGGGAAGGAATAGTCAACAAGCTTCAAGACTGGGTAAACAACTGGACTTTCAAATCCCTTAACCTAGCAGGAAGACTTATCCTAACCAAGTCGGTTATGCAAGCTATCCCAACGTTTATGATGTCAATTTTCCCAGCCCCTAAGGGAATTCTACAAAAAATAAGAACCATACAAAGGGAATTCCTGCGGCGTGGAGTGGAAACAAGGAAAAAATGGGCACTAGTGGCTTGGGAGAAGGTGTGTAAGCCAAAGAGTAAGGGAGGCCTTGGGCTACATGACCCACAAGTAACCAACGACGCCTATGGGGAGAAGCTTTGGTGGAGATGGGTCAAAGAAATGGCCACACCATGGGTTAACCTGTGGAAGGCAAAGTACGCCCCATATATTAGTAACCGGGACAAAATCTGCTTCAGAGGCACTAAGGAGGGCTCAACAATTTGGAACTTAGCCTGGCGCAACAAGACCTAGATCCAGACACACATCTTTTGGGAAATAAGGAATGGCAGAACCGCCAGATTCTGGGAGGATGCCTAGCAACAGGAATCCAAAATGGAACAATTGGGTCAGGAGGAAATCCAATAGGAGATGATGGCCCAAGGCAAAACCCAAGTTTACTATTACTGGAAACAAGAAGTAGAGCGCAACAAATGGAGAATCTGTAACACTCTCACCCCACAGACTAGAGACCAGACCCGCAACAACAGTTAAAGAAGTGTAGGAGGAACTGGGGAGAAGGAAAATTGCAGTCACGAAAGGAAAGGACTAGTTGAGATGGGGGCACAAAGTAGGAGGGGAATTCAATCTTAAAGAAGTATGCCACTACGTAACAAACCAGGACCAAGAAGTTGCGACATATCATTGGGACAAGCTCTGGAATAGCTCCCAATGGCAAAAAATAAAACTATTCCAGTGGCTAATACTACACAACCAAATCCTAACTTGGGAGAACCTAAAGAAGAGAGGTTTCATAGGCCCTTCAAGATGCCACCTATGTGAAGAAAAGGAGGAAACAATGAACCATCTCTTAGATGAATGTCCTTACACAACAAAATTATGGGACTAGGCGACATGCATTTTCCGTCAGTCTAATAGGATCAGAGGAAATATTTCTGCAACTATAAACACCTAGGAGGAAAACTACAACAACAATGAAGAGGTGAATGTTTGTTGGACCCTCATCCTTGGCATGATCATTTGGGAAATTTGGAAGGAATGAAACCGACGCATCTTCAGGAACCAAAGCTAGATAGTTGGAAAGATCAAGGAAACAGTAATAGCCATGACAAGGGAAACGGTACAGAGCCGCAACCTTCGAACTGGAGGAGTGCAACTCATTGATCAGGATCTCATAATTCTAGAGGCTTTCCAAGTGAAAGGAAGACACTACCCCGATCAGGTGAGACGGGTGCCACAACTAAGTTCAAGCGAGCACAACTGGAAATCACCACTAGAGTGCTCCCTCAAGCTAAATTTTGAGGGGGCGTCGAATGGTAACCCAGGATGGACCAGTATGGGGGGAGTAACTAGGGACAGTCAAGGAAAAATTATCCGACTGTACACAGGAAGTTTGGGGAATTCAACAAACAATGCGGTGGAATTTGGAGCACTGGAGACAGGCCTGGAGATACTACACAGGGAAGGAATGGAAAACGTAATAGTGGAAGGAGACTGCATACTAGTCATCAACACAACAAGGAAACTCCAAAATGACACCAAAGTGGGAAAAATACAGAGGCACTGGTGATTGGTGTACTATCTGCAAAATATTTAGGAGCATTTGCAGACATGGATCACAGTGGAGTTGCGCTGGGTCTACAGGTCAGCAAATGGACTAGCGGATAGAATTTCTAACGAAGGGGTCGACAAGGAAGGATCAGAATTGGATGCCACATTGATTAACATCCCAAGTGGCCAGTTTCGGATAGATTGTACCCAACTAGCGGCAATGGACTATGACAACAGCCAAAGTACGGGCAACCACATCGAGGCTGGAGACACAAAATTAAATGAAGGGCAAGTAGGATCTAGGCCGAATTCGTTAGGCCACCTTTTAAACACAAGTTACAATACAAATCACAGTCACACCACAAGAAGGGGTATGATACCAAGGTTCTGTCAATAGAAGGAAGTACAGGGGCTGGCCATGGGAGAATGGAAAGGGTAAGCCGCAACCGACAAAGGACGAATACCAAAGGGATAGCCTGAGAGTAGGTATGGGTACACCTTGTCCACACCCAGGTCCCGATGGAGGAAATGATTGGAGAACAACGTGTAAGGAAAAAGATTGGTGCTGGAATGACAACAGAGCTCCCAATCGCACACACTTAGAAACAAAGATAAAGGATCGAAAAATACGCCTTTATGGGAGACAAATGATTACCTAGAGAAGACCACCTCCGGGGAAACTCTATAAAAGAAGAAGCATCATTGATAGTGACAGACCAACTAGTAGCAATTCCATAGACCAGGAAGGGGAGAGTAGTAGAAGAGAAAGAAATAATGACAAAATCCATGCCTTACAAGAAAATATGGTAAGAATGAAGAACACCCAAAGTAAGAGGGGGCCCCAGGGGGAGGAACTCCCAATAAGCACCCGGAAGATCACGAGGATGGAACAAGCGGCCAGAGAGGCCAAACGCACCTTCCTCGAGCATGTAGATACAAAGGGTAAAGAAGTCATTGACAGATGGGAGTAGGAAGTGAACACCAAGCGCCAAGGCAAAGCCTGGGCGAAACTCATCCACGAAGTAGACGGGTTAAGGGACCCATGGGCCACATAGCCTAGGAAATCCCTCTACCACAAAATGATGGAGGAAGCCTGGCGCACAAAAATGCTAATAGGCAAGATGACAGTAGAAAAGAATGAGACTAGCAGGGTGGAAAACTGAGGCCGCAAGAAGGAAATCATAGAAATCCTGAGCCACTTCCATGACTTGGAGGCCTGCGCAAGAGGCATAGAAGAGGACCAGAGGAACCAAGGTGAAAAAATAGACCAACTGGCTGGTCAATTCCAACTCTACCTTCGATATGTCCATCACATGGACATCAATCTAGTAGATCGACACAGAACACTAGCCAACATCAGAAGGATGCACACATTGGAGCAGAAAAAAGAAAACTTGGTAAGGAAGGAAGGAGATGAAAGCCACCCAATTTGCTTGGACTAGCGTAACATCAACTCAAGTTCTTTTGTTTATCAGTATAGGAACAACTCATGTTATATGCTCTCGATTTTATGTATTTATGATGGTATAGTTTTTTTTTCATTTTCAAACGAACTTATGGAGATTGGGTCAGTTTACCCGAGTGGCGGCTCAACCATCCTTTCGCTAATGTAGATAGCGTAGCTTGGGGATCCCTGATCTGGTTTCCTTTTGGCAGATTAGGGGACACCCCTCAGCCCTTTTTTGTACAATATTTTACTCAGTAATATAGAATCTCAACTCACTTACAAAAAAAAAAAAAGAATGTTGAGAAGGTTATGACAAAACTATGTTATAACAAGTGTCACTGCAGTGGCGATGTCCCTGTCGAAAAGGTCCCACTGTCGAAAAGATTCCACTGTCAGGTCCCACTGTCGAAAGGGTTTGTATGGTTAAAGAAAATCAAAATGAAATCCATGTATTATGAAGAAAATCAAATTGAAATCCATGTATTATGAAGAAAATCCAAATCCATGTCTTTTGTAGAAAAAACAATCTATATATATACACGTATTGAACAAGTGCCACACAAATCCATGTATTCTGCAGAAAATCCAAATCCATGTATTCTGCAAGACCATCAGGCTAAGGAAAATGCATATCGGGCTGATAAAAATCAATATATATATGTTGGAAGGTTTACAGTTGGGAGTAAGCTTGTCATTGATGGCAAGAACAACAATGGCAAAGATTAGCATGATCAATAGCGCAGTGATAATGGAAGAGTAAACTCCATTTTAGAATTTCGGATACCAGGAGTTGAAGTGTCGAAACACTTCACCACCGAAGTGGTGAAATCACGAAGTGACGAAATCGCGAGGTGGACGAAATCGCGAAGTGACGAAATCGCGAAGGTGGATGAAATCGCGAAGCAGCGAAATCGCGAAGTGGCGAAATCACGAGAGATCTGGGCCGTAGAATCTGGGGTATCTACGAAGGCTCAATAGCCGTTAGATATGGTGAAGCTGCAAGGCAGATAAGTCCAAGAGTCATCCAACTCCCCAAAACTGTGAAGGAATCCTGGCCGTCCATCGGGGACAGTCGTGGACCGTTGATCAAGAGGATGCATGGCGGAAGATCATCATGTCGCTGACTGGAAAGTCAAAGGAACGAGGTTCCCTAACTTGTTGAATTTGCGATATGCGAAATCGTGAAATAATATCAATTGTTAGATTGAGGCCAAATATGGACCGTTGATCAGGCACAATGAAGGCTCGTGGAGTTGCGAAGTCCCGATAAAATCTTGACCGTTGATCTAAGAGGGACGCGTGGCAGAAGATTAGAGCATGTCAAAGCTCCATCTTGGAGTTTCGTGTATCGCGACTTGGAGTGACGAGAATCTCCATCACAGGAATTGCGAGATGCGAACTCACGATAAGATCTGGACCATCAGATCACCAAGGATTCTGGACCGTTGATCTAAGCTCCATCTCAGAGCTTCGCCTATCGCGACTTGGAGTGACAAGAACCCACATCTACGGAACCGCGAGATGCGAGATCACGAAAATATCAGGACCGTCAGATCACCTAGAACATGGACTGTCGATCTGAGCTCCATCTTGGAGTTTCGCCTATCGCGACTTGGAGTGACGAGAGCCTCCATCTAAGGAACCGCGAGATGCAAGATCGCGAAAAGATCAGGACCGTCAAATCACCTAGAATGTGGACCGTCGATCTGAGCTCCATCTCAGAGTTTCGCCTATCGCGACTTGGAGTGACGAGAGCCTCCATCTAAGGAACAACGAGATGCGAGATCACGAAAATATCTGGACCGTTGATTCATCGAGATCGTGGACCGTCGATCAGGGTTGATGAAGATCATGAGTTTGCAGTGCCTTTTATCACAGACAGTGGTCACCGCCTATGGTCACGTGGAGGAAGGACCTAGTGTAGATAAGCTCCACCTCAGAATTTTGGGGATCGCATCTGGTACGAATGTTGAAATACCAAAAAGGTGAAATGTCGTTGTAACCAGTGGTCACCGCCTGTGGTCACGTAGAGGAGGGAGCTAGAGCAGCCAAGCTCCTTTTCAGAGCTCGCAACATGAAGAGTCAAGATGCCTCATCGTAGAATCTTCGAATTGTGAAAGTGAGAAACGCTTAAATCACGACAATATCCTTCATAGCTAATCCAATGGTGCAGATGAAACGGAAGGAGATCGGAGGGTTACTGTTGCATGTCATAGTGTAACTGCTAGAAACCACTAATGGTTTCTGCCATAGGACTCGAAGACACTTCGGGGTGATTGACAGAGGAGATGAAGAGTCTCTGGGAATATTCAAGAGGGATGAAGATGCTTGTGGAGGCGATTGACAGCTGGATGAGCATTGAAGCCTGTAACTGGAACAGAGAAGGTGATATTGTCTGTCATAGAGAAGATGAAGAGTCTCAACTGCCAGAGAGGTTGAGGAATCTTAGCATAACAAACAGTGATGCTGAATGAGTGGAAGAACTGCCAGAGAAGCTGAAGAGTCATGATGATGATCACTCAGAGCACTTGAGATGTGGAGGAGATTGGCGTGGTATGAGCATGCATAGGAATGGCGAATATTGCATGCACAAGATGCACAGAAGCTATATATACATAGTACAGAGAAGAGATGTAGTGACTGTTGGTGTAGCTATGATTGTCATTGTTGAAGGTGATTCATGCATAAAGAAAGATCAGAGTGCAGCAGCTGAATTGAACAGAAGAGGAACTGTGCAGTGATTGGACATGGCACACAGAGCATAAAAAGCAGAAGAACAAACAAAACAAGTCATGTGTGCAGGAAGGCAGTAAGGCAGACAAAGCAACGAAATGCAACAGAACAGTGATGAGTCTGGTAAGCCATTGTTGAACATTATATCACTATAATGTGTTTCAGTAGCAAAGATTTATAAAACAAGGTGGTAGGGAGGAGCTAGGGAGGACTGTTGTCCTCAGAGGTTCAAGTGGGTGCTTGAACTCAGGGAGTTGGTGCTTCCTTCTAGT
>ML804485.1:148056-165405 GCA_009831015.1 Picea engelmannii
AGGATAATAAATTATCACCAAAGTACTATGGCCCTTATAAGGTGTTGCAAAATATTGGTACTATGGCATACAAATTGGAGCTACCTGCATCTTCACGAGTACACCCAGTTTTCCATGTTTCATGCTTAAAGAAGGTTATAGGCCAAAAGATCCCAGTTCAAACTATATTTCCAGAACTTGATGAGGAAGGAAAAATCATATTGGAGCCTGAAGCCATCATTGACACAAGAATTCACGAGTTGAGGAATATATCCATTTCAGAGTATCTCATTAAATGGAGGAAACTACCAGCTGAAGATTCCACTTGGGAAGATGAGTCTTTTATACAGAAGCATCCAAAGTTACTCAAGCATTGTGGAAAACACTTGTCTCAAGGGGAGGGGCATGTTAAGCCCTAATATTGGCTCATTACCCCTTAATTGGGGAATATTATATTAGTAATGTTATTTTATTTATGTCTTCTTTAGGCCATTAGTTGTAATTATACCTCCTAGTCTCCTATATATACTAAGGAGACATTTTCATTTTGAATCATCTTGTACTTGAACATTTAAGTGGGGTAAAAGGAGGTTGCCCCCTCGAAGAGGCTTATTATTTGAAATTATCTCTTTTTCAAGGCGTTGAGTACTTTTCTTGAGGTTTTTCTATGCTGTATTGATGTCTGGTTCTTAACACCCAATTTTTTTTTATGAGACCACTGTAGCTTCGTGTATGCCAGAGGACCAGGAATTAAGGAACGACCTGGGAGCCTACTGTGTTTCCTTTAGTAAATCTATGAAAGAGAGATATGGTTTTGTAATTTATTGACTGTCAAACTTGATCTCTCTCACCTAACACTCCATGCATAAAAAAAATCAATCTCTAGGAGCGAATGAATAAGGATACCACCTTTCTAGTATCTACCCACTATTGCTAATCCAACAAAAATATGTGCCTGTCCCTGTAGTGGATCAAACAACAATAGGAATGTGAAGTTCTCCCTCAATTTGGGTGTAGAAAGGTGGGCGTATAAAGCAGGACCTTGGAGTAATACTGCTATGGGCCAGTTTTCAACTCAGAAATGGATGCGAAGTGAGCATCGTGAAACTGAATTTCTCCTCCATTATAAGGTAAGATGTCTCACCCGACACTTTAGGCAGAGTTTTTTCTCAAGCCTTTTTATACCTAATTCCGTCTAATTCCTCATGATACCGTGACAACAAAAATGACTATGAGAGGTGGGAATCCCTACCTCCTAACTATAGGCAATCTCCTGTAAGTTCTCTTTACCCGGGGAACACCTAATCCTACCACTCTAGACATAACGGGATACAGACTATTATTCGACTGCACTTCATTCTGGCAGACCGTATTACACCCCTCGTTATGTTAGGGGAAGTAATGGGTACCAATTCTTCTATTTATGTCTGACGAGATCCTTTGGATGGATTCAAGAATGTGGAGAGAGTCCAAGATCTAGTCATATTGATGCCATCTTAGCGACCAAGTAAAACTTCTTCCGAGATTCAATCCAAGAGGTGGTATTTTCATCTGACAAGATCTTGAGTCAATTACTGTTTATTATTTTAAAATACATGACTCATACTCTTCAATTATTTCTAATGAAGAAGGGGTTGAAACCTTCTACCTTAAAGTCCAATTTCATTGTTGTTAATGACACAATTGCACCAATATATATATATGCAAGAGACAGGAACATGAAATACACTTAGTGTGGTTTTCTTCGCAATTCCATAGATAGAATTTGAACCTGCATCACGGGGGTGAATTCTAGGCATCCAAACTATCCTACATCCTCGTACTCTCAGGTCACAGTTCAAAACATTGCAAAGTAGTCAAGACATTGCAAAATGACCATCCAGTGAATGAAATCCACATTATGTTTGAAACACGAGGAGCGTACTGTTAAGTGCTACATCAATGTAGATAAAAAAATTGATTTTATCACATCGTATCATCTCTCGATGCCCCATCTCTCTATCATCACATCCTATATGTAGACAAATCCTTCCATTCTATTGCTACAGTGCCACCATTGTAAATAAATCAATGACAAATTTATGGTTTTATATAAAATAGGAAATCATATAAAATTTTGAAACACTGTTGGGCATATCTCTCAATGGTACAACATTTGAATAGAGATAAAGAGGTCAACAATTTGAACTTGGTTGGTAACATAGTTTTATTTTTCAGTAGACAAACATCTTTTATTTTCAGTAGACATACATCATTAGAGTCAATAGATAGAGATCGTTGGAAACATAGTTTTATTTTCTGGGTCAATGCGTCTATTATCTATCGGTGCACAAATGTGTTCCGACAACCACTATTTTAACTCCCATGCGTAGCCTAGTTCTTTGGGTGGTCCTATTTGTCTCTCTAGCCAGTCTATCCCTTGTCAAAAGGGGTTGCTTGCTATTGATTACAAAGCAAATGAGACAAAGACGTAGTATTTCGTTAGAAGCAGGCAGATTCAAGGTGCTCCAAAATGGCGGCTCATCCGCTCTTCATTAGTATAGTTATTCGGGTCGAAAAAGCAGAAGAAAAAGTTTTGATAGAAGTTGCATCCTCCCTCAAAATCCAAACATGCATATGGATATGTGGGTGGAACTAGCCCCGGGATAAATATTTTCACTTTCTTCATTCACGGTTGGGGAAGGGGCCCACGCAGCCATCAAGCCGAAATCCATTTTGTTTTAACATATGCAAGTCTCAATTGATGAAACAAAGTTCTCCTCTGAAAATAATGATATTCACAATCGATTGGTAAACTGCTTCATCTATGGCTTCATTAACATGATCTATTATGGCTGTTACTTTTCCCTTGGTTACAAGCTTGAAGGCTCTAGGTGAACTGGTGTTTCCAGACTCACTGTGCGAAGTTGGGTTGGTTTCAATGGGATGGTTCGATTGGTGGTTCCACAACTAGGTACCACTTATTCCCTCCAATAGTTGGCCTAATAGCATAACTGTCCTAATAGCTTTGTAACAAAGAGAATAGAGCTGGCCTAAGGGGGGAGCTGAGTAACGCTTATTCCCTCCTTTGTAGTCGAAGGCGGCATATTCCCTTCAAGCCAAGAGTCATTCTACCAAGTTTGGATTGTTCTCTTTGCAGGGATTGGAGTGTAAACCGTTTGGGCTATCTCATGCACATAACAAACATCCGTAGATAAAAAGTATCAAGTATAATTCAATATGAAATTAACTTTCTCACTGGATTGATTGATCACATAGTTGGAGGTGAGGCGACGGTACAACCGACAAAAACCAACGGATTTTTTGGTGAGATGATAGAGAGCATGTCTAAGGACTTTCCATGCTATTTTATTTACATAAGATCCTAGTTATCTTGTTCAACCTGGAGCCCTCCATCAAATCTGTATCCTTTCCTTTCATTGTCAGGATTTTTTATCATGTGGGTGATGTGTAATAAAAGATGGAAGCAGGTCTGTCAACTAATCATTTATCTTGTGCTATTCATTTATTTGAACAACTTCCCCCAAAACGTTTGCATGATACTAGAGGATTCACTTTCACCAATTTTTGAGCATGGTTATAATGGCATGTCCTTCTCTTTACTCTTGCAATGAACCTATAATATTAGGCCTATTGAACCATACCAAGAGCAAGAGTTTGAATTATGAGTTTATGATGAGTGGCATTTGGAATACCGACTATTGTTCATAATCTCTTTGATATTTAAAACCATACTTGATAATAGAACTAGACAAAAGCCTTAAAATAACTTGGTTGTTGTCCTCATGCCTCATATTTGCAACCAACCATCAATTAGATAACTCAATCTAAAGAAGTTTCCTGGGTGAAAAACAAATTTATAATTTCTGTCTTCCTTCCCAAGAGTCTGGCTCCTTCCATCCCCTATGTTGTTCCTTCCACTCCCTCCTATTGGTTGTGGTTTCCTAGAATGTACCTTTGATTGATTCACATAGAGGAACATGATTGGAATGGATGATCAAGGTGCACACAGTCGAGGTGCAGTCATCCTAGTCATGTTCATACCCATTCTTCCACTCACTGATCCACTATTCAGACGCATTTATGCTCTCCCATTACTACTCTCAGGTGGCCTAGCCACTACAGAGATATCTGCCATAGTGGCTAAGATATCCATCATACATTTATTAGTCTCCTAAGTCTCCTAATCCTGTATAATAATAAATACTTTACATAACAAGGGCTGCATCAGATATGTGATAATTATGTAACAAATAACAGGGAAACAAAATTGAAATGGTGAAGCTTATTATAGATTAATATTTACCGTCTTTTTATCCATATGTAATTATTTGCAGGGTTGAATATGCAATCATCCATTATCTCAACAACAAAGTCAACATCATCTCAACAACAAAGCCAACATCAAGGAATAAGTGAAATCTCATAGTGCTTTATTCTCGTTCATCTGCTCAGTTCATCGAACTCAGTTCATCAAACAAAGATGCTCAGTTCATCAAATAGAGAATACATGAGAAATGAAATGTTTAGGAGAAAAACAAAGAAATCAACCTCTGTTATGCAATCGATTTTGGCTAGCTAGATAACAAATTCTACATTGGAAGCATACATAATCTATGCATGAATAATGAAACATCTATGGAAGGAAGGGGCTGAATATCAAAGTATATATGAAAGGCAGTGAATAACAAAGAGATTGTGCATCTATGGAATGTTGTGAACTATTGTTAGTTTATTTAAGGAACTGACATAAGTGGTGCACCCAATGCAACATTTTTCAAGTAAAATAATAATTTGTCAGATATTATATTCTATTTATAGAAGACCACCTGATAAAACTAACAACTTACTTTATCTAAAGACCTTAGATAGAGGTGCATACATAAAGTAATGTAATTCAATAAGACTTAGAACATGTTAAAAACTCAAGTTAAGTCTTCCAACATGTTAGAAAATTAGGTTAAATTATACTATGTGAGAACCCTCGGGCAATAAGACAATGAATTTATTAACCAATAACATTGCTTATAAAAAATAGTTTAAATATTATAAATACAATTAATTTGTTTCTCCTATGTTCAACATTGAACAATTTGAATTTTTTTGTAGTAAAACTTTGACTAATTGATGGTTAACGATGAATCGATTGCTAGAGTCCTCGCGTTCGACAGGGACTAATAAATCATGAAAAACATATATCTTTAGTAATTAGTATCTTGACAAAGCTATTAATATGAAAAATTTGCTATTCAATCATGAAAAAGTTTGGGATGTAATTTCTTTATCAAAATACAACGAACTAACTCCTCATTCTTTAACAAGAGTTGCATGGTAGCTTAGTCCATGCTTAAAAGTAAGTGCTTGATTTTATTGTATATTTTGTTTTGTTTTTAGTTTTATTGTATATTTTATTTTATGTATTTATCATTTATTTAATAGTTTATTTGTTGAGTTAATTAAGAGTAAATTAAAAGTTAATTTACCCGAAAGATTATTCCCAACGTATAGTTGCAGAACAAGATTATCATGGACAAGTGCAAAATATGATTGTGGCAATGCCATAACCAAAGAATACATCGCCACAACCAAATTATATCAGTGCTTTCTTTTTATTTACTTTTCAACATTGTAGTTTCTCTTAATCCTGTTCATGTTATGCTATTTGTACTAATTAAATATATTTAAAAAATGAATATTTATTGCAAATAATAAATAAAATATTTATTACAAATAATAAATAGAATATTTATTATCAACTATCTAACATTATCTTAAAACATCATTTCCAAATATTAAATATTAATATTGTACAATTTAATTACATAAAATAATTAAAGGATGTTAAATCTCTTATTTAAAAAAAAATAAAAATATTGAAGTAAACAAAACAAAGCTTTTTTAAATTCTATATTTAAAAATATTAAAATAAATAATCATTTACATTAAACTTGTATTTTTATAAAATATAAATATTAATTTTTAAGTGCATTATTTTTTTTTGTAAGTAAAAATGGGGGAATATCCTGTTGTGTTAGCTGTGCAGTCTTACAATTTTTTTTTGAATGCCAGCCTTCCCGCCGAAAAATGGAAACTGAGACAACTGTCTTTCTATGCAGCATGTGTAAAAAAAAGCCTGCCATCTATCCTGCCCGAAAGAAACTAGGAGATATGGCAGCCATTAGTCTGAGCATGTTTCTTTACTTTACGCCTAACATCATTCTGATCTAGAGTACTGGTTCAAAACAAAACAATTCCGCTAACTAGAATCATTAACAATGTAATTACCCAGTGGGTTCAGTATCCTCACCATTCGCTCCATCTTTGGCTTGCAACACGAAGGGTTGTGCACACGTTGGGCATTGTCGTCCTGGTGACGTGTTGGAGTAGGCGGTGAACAACATGTCTAGGCGTTGATGAATTAGGAGGCCATGGTGGATTTGGTCTTCCACTAGGCTTCGTGTTTCAAAAACCAACTCCAAGTGATTCGGGTGGAGGAATGACATTGGGGCCCTTCCATCCTCCCTCATCCAGCTGTCCTTCATCTTGCCTGCCTTGTACGAGTCTTGCTGTCCGCTTTGAGCCTCTTGGTAAGTCACTTCCGTGGAGAATTCTCCTGCTGCTGAGGTCGATGCCGCATCCGCCTCTCTTGGGAGTTCTTTCTCGACATAGAAAACGGGGAATTCCTGCATCTGGTCATCATTCTTTTCATTGTGTTGCGTCCTTATGGCTCATTGAATGGTGTCACCGGGAAACCAGGTGGGCAGATCCCAATTGTCCAAGATGGTGAAGAGAAGGTGCTTTTGAGGATTCTAGACTGTTTCTTCTAGGTGGACCTCCTCTACATAGGCCATAGGAGGCGTTTGAGCTCTTCTTCACTTTTGGGCTCTCTTCATCCGAGCCATGGATAACATCCTTTCTAAATTCTGCTACCTCTTTTGGCAGGCAGCGAAAGCATACCAGTTTGCACCTCTGCACGGTCGACCTCTTTCCCTCGACATGAGGAAGAACAGAGCTATGACCAGAATATCAATCCAGTGGCCAACTGTGCTCCTGCTCTCAAAAAATTCAGACCTCGGCCTATCGAATTCATAATGCATCGTCTCCCATCCCAACTTGCTAATAAACAAGGGTGTGATTGTGACATGCTTGGCCATAATGGCTATTCCCCTAGTGCCTTGTGTGCCCATCCTCCTCACTCACGCGAGAGGCCTCTTCCCATGGGCCTGGATGCTCGACCTTACCCCCATCTTAATGGTGAAGAGATGGGAGTTGGTGGCCTGTATTTAAGGCTCTACCAGGCTCTCCACCGCGTGTCCGGTCTCCTCTACATGGCATCCCATCCGGGGATTTTTACGTGCATTATTGAATCATATACAAAACATAAATTAATATGAAATTATAATTAGGTTTATGATTATATTTAAAAATATTAAAATAAAAGTCAAGAAATCTAAAGGATAAGTACGTTAGATATTACTAAATTTTAGATTTAAAATATTGAAATAAACAATTATACACATTAAATATGTACTTTTATAAAGTATGGACATGTCATTTTATAAAGTATGTACGACTTCCTCATTCCATACTTGGCTACTTTTTGGATAGCGGGTTCCCAGGCTGGCGGGCTCAAAATTGCGCTTCTATTGTTCCGTGTCCTCCAAACAACACCGGGAGTTCTGCGATATACAAATTGACAGGCAAACTCTGGAGCTCAAGATTGTGATTGTTTACGGATGGTGATCCCTATCAACTATCTAACATTATCTAAACACGTTATTTCCAAATATTAAATATTAATATTATACAATTTAACTACATAAAATTATTAAAGGATGTTAAATCTCTTATTTAAAAAAAAATTGAAGTAAACAAAACAAAGCTTTTTTAAATTCTATATTTAAAAATATTAAAATAAATAATCATTTACATTAAACATGTAAATTTATAAAACATATATATATATATATATATTAATTTTTAAGTGTATTATTGAATCATGTACAACACATAAATAAAAATGAAATTATAATTAGGTTTATGATTATATTTAAAAATATTAAAATAAAAGTCAAGAAATCTAAAGGATAAGTACGTTAGATATTACTAAATTTTAGATTTAAAATATTGAAATAAATAATTATACACATGAAATATGTACTTTTATAAAGTATGGACATAAGATTTTATAAATTATGTACGACTTCCTCATTTCATACTTAGCCACTTTTTGGATCACGGGTTCCCGGGCTGGTGGGCTCAAAATTGCGCTTCTATTGTTCTGTGTCCTCTAAACAACTCCCCGAGTTTCGCGATATACAAATTGACAAGCAGACTCCTGGGCTAGCAGGCTCAACATTGTGATTGTTGACAGATGGTGATCCCTATCAACTATCTAACATTATCTAAAAACATTATTTCCAAACATTAAATTATTAATATTAAATTTTAATATTGTACAATTAAATTTTAATATTGTACAATTAAATTACATACAATTATTAAAGAATGTTAAATCTCTTATTTAAAAAAAATTGAAGCAAAGAAAACAAAGATTTTTTAAATTCTATATTTAAAAATATTAAAATAAATAATCATTTACATTAAACATATATTTTTATGAAATATAGATATTAATTTCTAAGTGCATTATTGAATCATATACAAAACATAAATTAAGATGAAATTATAATTAAGTTTATGATTATAATTATACACATGAAATATGTACTTTTATAAAGTATGGACATGAGATTTTATAAAGTATGTGCGACTTCCTGATGTCATACTTAGCCACTTTTTGGATCATGGGTTCCGAGGCTGGCGGGCTCAAAATTGCGCTTCTATTGTTTCGTGTCCTCCAAACAACACCTAAAGTTCCGCGATATACAAATTGACAAGCCGACTCCCGGGCTTCCACGATACACAAATTGACAAGCGAACTCTCGAGCTGGCAGACTCAAGATTGCGATTGTTGACGGATGGTGATCCCTATCAACTATCTAACATTGTCTAAAAACATTATTTCCAAATATTAAATTATTAATATTAAATATTGATATTATACAATTTAATTACATAAAAATTATTAAAGGATGTTAAATCTCTTATTTAAAAAAAATTGAAGTAAACAAAACAAAGCTTTTTAAAATTCTATATTTAAAAATATTAAAATAAATAATCATTTACATTAAATATGTATTTTTATAAAATATAGATATTAATTTTAAGTGCATTATTGAATCATATACCAAACATAAATTAAGATGAAATTATAATTAGGTTTATGATTATATTTAAAAATATTCAAATAAAAGTGAAGAAATCTAAATGATAAGTACGTTAGATATTACTAAATTTTAGATTTAAAATATTGAAATAAATAATTATACACATTAAATATGTACTTTTCTAAAGTATGGACATGATATTTTATAAAGTATGTACGACTTCCTCATTCCATACTTAGCCACTTTTTGGATCACGGGTTCTCAGGCTGGTAGGCTCAAAATTGTGCTTCTATTGTTCCGTGTCCTCCAAATAGCACTCGGAGTTCTGCGATATACAAATTGATAGACAGACCGTCGGGCTGGCATGCGATTGTGATTGTTGACGGGTGACAATCCCTATCAACTATTTAACATTATCTAAAAACATTATTTCCAAATATTAAATTATTAATATTAAATATTAATAATATACAATTTAATTACAAAAAATTATTAAAGGATATTAAATCTCTTATTTAAAAAAAATTGAAGTAAACAAAACAAAGCTTTTTTAAATTATATATTTAAAAATATTAAAATAAATAATCATTTACATTAAACATGTATTTTTATAAGATATAGATATTAATTTTTAAGTGCATTATTGAATCATATACAAAACATAAATTAAGATGAAATTATAATTATGTTTATGATTATATTTAAAAATATTAAAATAAAAATCAAGAAATTTAAATGATAAGTATGTTAGATATTACTAAATTTAAGATTTAAAATATTGAAATAAATAATTATACACATTAAATATGTACTTTTATAAAGTATGGACATGGAATTTTATAAAGTATGTACGACTTCCTCATTTCATACTTGGCCACTTTTTGGATCGCTGGTTCCCGGGCTAAAAATTGCGCTTCTATTGTTCTGTGTCCTCCAAACAGCACCCGGAGTTCCGCGATATACAAATTGACATGCAGACTCCCATGCTGGCGGGTTCAAGATTGCGATTGTTGACGGATGGTGATCCCTATCAACTGTCTAACATTATCTAAAAACATTATTTCCAAATATTAAATATTAATATTGTACAATTTAATTACATAAAATTATTAAAGGATGTTAAATCTCTTATTTAAAAAAAATTGAAGTAAACAAAACAAAACGAATTTAAAAATATTAAAATAAATAATCATTTACATTAAACATGTATTTTTATAAAGTGAAGATATTAATTTTTAAGTGCATTATTAAATCATATACAAAACATAAATTAAGACGAAATTATAATTAAGTTTATGATTATACTTTAAAATATTAAAATAAAAGTCAAGAAATCTAAAGGATAATTACGTTAGATATTACTAAATTTTAGATTCAAAATATTGAAATATATAATAATACACATTAAATATGTACTTTTATAAAGTATGGACATGGGATTTTATAAAGTATGTACAACTTCCTCATTCCATACTTGGCCACTTTTTGGATAGCGGGTTCCTGGGCTAGCGGGCTCAAAATTGCGCTTCTATTGTTCCGTGTCCTCCAAACAGCGCCCAGAGTTCTGCGATATACAAATTGACAAGCAGAATCCCGGGCTCGCGGACTCAAGATTGAGATTGTTGATGGGTGTTGATCCTTATCAACTATCTAACATTATCTAAAAACATTATTTTCAAATATTAAATATAATAATTATAATTAGGTTTATGATTATAATTATACACATGAAATATGTACTTTTATAAAGTATGGACATGTGATTTTATAAAGTATGTACGAATTCCTCATTCCATACTTGGCCACTTTCTAGATCATGGTTCCTGGGCTGGCGGGCTCAAAGTTGTGCTTCTATTGTTTTGTGTCCTCCAAACAACACCTGAAGTTCTGTGATATACAAATTGTCAGACAGACTCCCGCGATGGTGGGCTCAAGATTGTGATTGTTGAAGGGTGGTGATCCCTATCAACTATATAACATTATCTAAAAACATTATTTCCAAATATTAAATTATTAATATTAAATATTAATTTATTTTTTCCTCAGAAAAAAAGCGTAATTTTCATTATGATAATCAAAATTACATTTTGTAGATACACCTTCTGGTGTATTCTTGTGATATAGTATGTCTACATACTTCATATCGAGTGGTTCTTTCTTCTTCATCTCGCGGGATTTTACATAGTCATTCCCAAAAACTCTGTAATGCTACAGTGTACTGAGTACAGTCCTCAGTTTGCATAGTATCCTTCATAGATTTTGTATCCAAAATCTTGTAGAATTACATTCATTTACAAAAAAGTTCTCTATTGTTCCTGCGTTTGTTCGTTTATGGACTCTGTGATCTTCTAGTGGCCCATCTCCATGTATGTGCCCTTTTTCGAATCCCTGTCCGCTTCTCTATTCCTTTCCCCGTAGACATGTTGACAGGAAAAGAAGTCAAAAATTTTCTACAGTGATTTTATGTCTTCCACAATATTGGCAAGTTTGATATTATTGCATCTTTGAGTTCCATTTATCCAGTTTATTGCATTTTTTGAGTCTCCAAAAACTGATAACTTTTTGCAGTCTTTTTCAAGGGAAAAAACCATGAGAAGTTTGAGGCTCATTAATTCTGCATAATTATTATTTCCATTTCCCAATCCAGAAGATAAAGTGAAGTAGTGTGTGTATAAGAAGTATGGTAAGCCTCCTCCTCCACATGTGTAATGTTGGGAAGCTCCTTAAAAAAATCCCCAAGGTGTGGATTTTTCTATGTATACTTCTTTTATTACTCCGTTCTTTGTTCTTTCTTTTGAGGGAAAGGAAGAAAAAATTGAGAGACTGTTTAGTGAGGTTTTCTCATGAGAAATAGTCGCCTCTTTGAAGATGGCTTCATTTCTTTCTAGCCATACTCCCCAAGTGATCAGTAAAGGGAGTAATATGTAAGTTTTGTAAGAGGAGTTTTCCCACTAGTTCTTCCAGGTTTGTTCCAAGGTGTGTCCCTCCCACTGAAAAGGGAATTTCAGAGTGAATGAAACTCCTACCCAGACCAATTTTAGATAAGTGCATTCAAGAAAGAGATGTTTTTCCATTTCTCTCTCTATCTTGCACAGTGGGCATCTACCTAGTCCGACAAAATTTCTTTTTTGTAAAATATCCCAGGTTGGGGATTTGCTTGAAAGCACACACCACCAGAAGAGTTTTGCCTTAACAGGACCATTGATCTTCCAAATATTTTTCCACCACCAGACTGGTTTAGCTTCTGAGAGTTCTTGCATTAGCTGTGAATAACCTTCCTTTGGAGTGTAGATACCAGACTCATTTTTGTCCCAAACCAGTTCGTCTTCTTATTCTCTTATCCTGATTTGTGAATGAAAAAGGGCATTTAGATAATTCTCCAATTTTGTTGAATCATCAGTGTTTAAATTAAGAGTAGAGGAAGTTTTCCACCCTTGAGCCCAAAGGGTAGTGGAGGGTTGGTTAGCAAGTGAGTTTAAGGAGTTCAATCTTTTTTTCTTTAAAGTGGCTAGTAGCTGATCTGAGAGTAAGTGTTTTCCTTCGCTTCCTATCCAAGGATCAATCCCTAGCCTTAATCGGAGTTCGTTTCCTACCTTCCAAGAAAGACCACCTTCAATTACAAGGAAATATTTTATCACTGCTTTCCAAATTGTTGAGGCACCTCTGAGAGTTTTCTGAGTTCTTCTGATCCAAGACTCCAGGGTGTCTAGTTCAATGTATTTTTTGATGAAAACCTTTGTTTAGAGACTATTTGTAGAAATAAGGTGCCAACCCCCTTTAGCAGCTAAGGATTTGGAGAAAACATGTATATTTTTTAGGCCCCAACCGCCTAAAGTTTTTGGGACTGCAATCCTTTTCCATCTTACCCAAGGAGTCACATTTATATCTTTCTTTCCACTCCACAGAAATCTGAAAGAGAGTTTTCTAGATGCCTCCAAAGTTCCTTTTGGGATCCAAGACAAAGACATCCAAAAGACTGGGATGGCTTCCAAAACTGATTTTACTAGTACCAATCTGCCAGCTCTAGAAAGCCATTTGTGGCTCCATGAACATAACCTTTTTTATAATTTCTCTAGTATCCAAGACCAATCCTCCTTTATGTAATCATTTGGTTTCAAAGTGAATCCCAAGTACTTTAGTCCTTCATCAATCGTTTTCTCTTCAAAAGGGAAGTGAAGTTTGTATCGACTTTTTTCCATTTCTGAGAGACAAAAGGTGGTGAGAGTATAATTTCCTTTGTTTATTATCATTCCTGTAGCTTTGGAGAAGAGTTTCAGAGTGTTATTTAGATTGTCACCTTCCCCTCTAGTTCCCGCAGAGAAGACAAGGATGTCGTCTACAAAGAGAAGGTGGGTTACATGAAGAGTATTGGAAATATTGATGCCTGGAAAAGACCTAGATCGGTTTTCTGTTGCTAAAGCCTTGCTTAATCCTTCAGCAACAAGAAGAAACATAAGAGGGGAAAGTGGAAAGCCTTGTATTAAGCCTCTTTCATATCTAAAAAAGTCCATGGCTGACCCATTTATGAGGATTGAGAAAGTTACAGTTGTAATATAGCACATGATCCATCTGATAAATGGAACTGTAAAGCCTAAATGTGTTAAAAAAAATCGTAAATAGAGCCAACTTACCCTGTCATAGGCTTTGGAAAGATCGATTTTAAGAACCACACTCTTTAGATTCCCGGTATTTATGCTGTGTAGGGATTCCTGTGCCACTCCAATTGCTTCGTGTATCTGCCTGCCCTCTAGGAATCCAAATTGTTCCAAGGAGATTTTGTCAGAAAGTACAGTCTTAAGTCTTCTGGCTATGACTTTGGAGATGATCTTGTAGATGCAATTGCACAGGGAGATAGGTTTGAAGTCATCCAGGGTGTCTGGGTTGTCCTTCTTTGGAATAAGGGCAATAAAAGTTGAGTTTAAACTTAAAGGCATTTGTCCAGTAAGCCTTGTCTCTTCAACTAGGCTTAGTATATCTTGTCCAATAGAATCAAAGAAGCTCAGGAAGAACTCAATTGTCCATCCAAATGGTCCTAGACTTTTGTCCTTTTGAAAACTATTCAATACAGCCTTAAGTTCTTCTAGTGTTACCTTTTCCATAAGAATTCTATTATCTTCCTCACTAGTAAAGCTCGGAAAGTATTGTACCATTCAAATCACTTATTCAATAGTGGCCTTGTTTTCTACTTTGTAGAGATCCTGGGAGAACTTTTTTCCAATTTTCGCCATTCCTTCAAAGGTAAATTCCTTCTTTCCGTCTTGATCCTTTAACTGCTAGATTGAGTTTATGCACCTTCTTCATTTTGCATATGCTTGGAAGAATTTTGTGTTCTCATCTCCACTCTTCAGTCAGGTGGCTCTGCTTTTTAATCTCCATGTATCTTCTTTTTCCTTTAGTAGTCTGTTTCTCCTTTCTTCCAATTTTAGCAGACTTAGTTTGGCATTTGTTGTATCAAATCCTCCACCCTGATCTTCCGAAATAAGGTTTAATTTTGATTCTAGTTCCTTCAGTTCCAAATCCTCTTTTAGGAGTTTTTGATGTGCCCAGGTGTTCGTCTTCTCTTTGATAATGTGTAGGTTTTTTACAAAGTGTAGACCTGTCGTCTCATTGCTTCCTAGGTTATAGTATTGCCAATTTTCCTTAACCAACTTTAAAAAAGTTTCATCACTGAGCCAGGTTATATTGAATTTGAAAGGACTGGGTGGCTTATCCAATCCATTTCTTAGTTCAAGGAAAATTGGGTAATGATCCGAGATTCCCCCGTGTCCTATCCATTTTTTTAGTTAAAAGGATTTTTCAAGAAGTGTATCCTTTATCAAAAAACGATCCAGTCTTTTTGCAATGTTGTCTTCTCCCACTCTGTTGTTTCTCCAAGTTGGTTTGAATTTAACCGGCTCAATATCCAGAATATTGTGTTCATCCATTTTTTGTGTAAATAAGGTTGAGAGGGGGTCTGATCTTGCATGGGATCCCCAAACTTCTTTAATGCCTAAAGAGAAATTTAAGACTCCTCTCAGGATTAAGTGCGTTTCTTTTAGGAAGGACTTGTTGAAGACAACGTCCCAGTAAGGGATTCTGTTGTGATAGGGGCCATAGATGTTTACAATATTGAGGGGGTCTTCAAGTTCTTTTGAGAAGACTATGATCCCAAGTCCAGATTCAAAACCCCAATGGTTAAGGACTTTTATAGTGCAACAATTCCATCTAATAGCTAGTCCTCTAGATCTCCTAATAGAGTCCAAGGTAATGAAGCTCTAGTTCGGTAAAAGAAAAGAGAGTCTATTTTCAACTTCCACTCCTTCCCCCAAGGTTTCTTGAAGGAGAAGTACATCCGGATGTTCTGTGAGAATCATCCTTTTTAGGGTTGTTTTTTTTAGGGGACCAACCAAACCCCTACAATTGAAGGAACAACACTTCATCAAGGCCCCTTTCCCAGGGTTCACCTTCCTCTAAGTTCCCTTTCAATAGAGACCTGCTTCCCTGCTAATAAGTCAATTCTAGTTCTCTACTGTTCTTTTGAGAAGAAATATTTCCTGCCTCTGCCAGTTTTTTATGCTGGAGTCGGGTCCGATGCTAAACCTCATGTGTGTTCTCTGTTCTATGATCTTAAGAAGTATCTTCTTGTGGAGGTGTCTATCGAAGAGGTAGTGGACTCATCCGAGGCAGGGGTAGGAGAAGAAGCTGGTTGTACCGGGGGAAGGAGGGAGGAAGAGGAGGCCAAGGAAAGAGCTGGGCAACGAGGGGTCAAGTAAGGAGGTGGAAAGGGGGGTTGAAGAGAAAACAAGGGAGGGAATGGGGGAAGGGAAGGTGAGAGCAACCACTCAGGAATTTTAAGAGACAAATTATTTATTAAAACAATAATAGAGGGGGCAGGGTTAGATGAGGTACCCGTGACCACAAAGGAAGAGTCTTCAGTCTAAACTGGAACTTGCTGGATCAGGCACATGGTAGCCAACTCTATACAGGGTTGGACCAAATCTTCGACCAAAACTTCAGTGAGGCATTCCATTTGACAACCCTTCTCCTTTTATAAGTAGGGATGAATAACTGAAGAGCCAACATTCTTCTGTGAATCTTTATTCCTCCCATATACCATTCCTCTGGTTCTTAGAGGGAGCTTTCAATTTTTAGTCAGATGTCCATACTGATGACATCTTCAACATCTGAAAGGAATGTTCTCATAGTCCAATTTTTGGGCATATATGTAGTCTCCCTAGGTGAGATCCATCTCTTCCCCCAGACCTTCCCTAACATTCAAATTAACCAGAATTCTTGCAACCTTCCTTTGTTTTGTTTCTTCATATGTCATATCCTCATCCAAGAAATCTCCTAAGAAATTCCCAATTTTTTTGAAGTACTCAAAAGACTATAGATGGAAAGGAAGTGTTGGTAGTCTTACCCAGACCGAGATATTGTCAAGGCATTCTGTACTTGCATCAAAAAGCGTCTTCCATGGTTTGAGAAGCATCAAAGAGTTGTTGACATTCCAAGCTTTACTTAGTACCCATTTGGAGTGTTCACTGTTCTGGAAGGTGAAGGCATACCAATTCCTATTTGATTCCACTAGTTCTGGTGAGTATCCAAGCTCGACCTACCAAGCATCATGCATCCAATCTCGGATGGTTTTTACCGTGAAGACCCTTCCATTCACTCTCCCAATTTTTTTTTGGCTTGCCATAAGTGTGACCTGGTTGAACTCCACATCTTCACCGAGAGCTAGGTTTCCAATTTTCCCTTTGTTCTTTAAGCTTTTCCTTTTCAACCTAGGCCTTGTTTCTCTGTCTCTGACAACTCCTTCCGAAGTATTTAAGTGCTTCTTTGTGTGTTCTCTGGTGGAGAAAGAATTTTCAAAGCCACTACACTCATCCAGTTCCAACCGGGCAGAGATAAAACCCTTGCAAGAGGAGAAAGGGACCACAGATGGTCCTGACTCAGAAGAGACCGGGGGGTTGGTACCTTCACTGGAGGGGTGGCCCAGGCGGGTGAGTTCCAAAGAAGTGAGACCTATTGTTATGGAGTTTACCCACTCTAGGTCAGTAGCTTGAGGCAGACTTCTTAGCGGGGGGAGAGCATAGGTAGGAGTGCTTGTGGGCTTGGTCACCCACAGTTTTGGAAAATATCCGAACAACAGTCCATCTAG
>ML804485.1:178691-190430 GCA_009831015.1 Picea engelmannii
TTGCTGGGTTTTCTTCCCCTAGAGGGTTTCCGAGGATAAATGTTGTGTCTATTGTGGATGTGTATTTCTCAGTGATCTTGTGCTTATTATGCTCTTATCTTTATGAAATGCAAAGAACTATAATAATAGCATAAACATTAACACGGAAGACCGCTGAGGCTATGGCCAGATTGCATCAAAGAGGATGGCGAGGAGGGTGATGAGGGTGATGAATTGTGAGAGGGTGTAGGCAGGGGATGGACTGCCAAACTCGATCGACTAGGTTGCCAAGTCGAGCTATGTTTGGATTTCCCCCTCTGTCTCGGCATGACTGAGGCGTGGTGAAGGAAATCAAGGACAGGAAGGAAGATGAGGTAGCCAAGGAGCAACATGGGGGAGCTTAGTCCGTTGGAGAAATTGGCCGAGAACGAATGAAGTTGCGAGTGTGCCTAGTGAGGTTCATGGTGCAAATAACATTGGTGGAGGAAGACACACACGAGCAGATTAAATTCTGGTCCATTGAACTGATCCATCGAGGGGACAGATAGCTAGAGAAGGGCACACTAGGAGTAATGACGCCCTGGTTAAATCAAAGCTGTTTTAAATGCATGGTGGTGGAGGGAGGGGATGGCACGTTCCTGTCACGTGGCTAGTTCCATGGTGGTCATTGCATGTCCTATCCATTTTCCACCTGGGAAACGATAACACCCCATCCAAGGAATTTTATGATTACTTTTAAATCTAATTTAAAATTTTTATTATTGTCATAATCTAAACATCTTACTTTTTAGTTTTTTCACCAAAATCCTATAAAACAATTCTACATATCTTCATGAAATCATAATTTTCCTTTTTTCAATCACATTTGTGAATGCATCATTGTATTCTAACACCTGAAAAACTTTTAAATTCTTGAAACACTAAGTTTATACACCATGAAAAATTTATAAATTTCTGAGACACCAAGATTATACACCTTGAAAATTTTTCTGAATTTCTGAAATAATTTATGAAACAACACCTAAAAAACTTTAAAAATTTTTGAAATAATTTCTGAAACACCAACACCTGAAACTTTTAAATTTTTGAAACACTAAGATTAAACACCATGAAAAATTTCTAAATTTCCGAGGCACCAAGATTATACACGAAAACACTAAGATTATACACCATGAAAAATTTCTAAATTTCCGAGACACCAAGATTATACACCTTGAAAACATTTCTGAATTTATGAAATAATTTCTGAAACAACACCTAAAAAACTTTTAAATTGTTGAAACACTAAGATTATACACCATGCAAAATTTCTAAATTTCTAAGGCACCAAGATCACACACCTTGAAAAAATTATTGCACACCAAGATTATACAGACCCAACAACTAAAATATGCAATTACAGGAATTTCAAATCTGCAATTTCAGTCAGTAATTTCCTAAATTTCAGTTGAAGTAAACTTGATTAAAAAATATGCCATGATAAAAACCAAGGTAGGGCATTTACAATACTTCTTTAAATACTATTACATTTATATAACCTGCTCACTTTTAAAAACGGAAGTAAATCAGTCCACCATGCTTCCACACGTTCATGCCACGCTTTGATGTACATATCATGTCTTCATCTTACCTAAATTAGTGACAAATAGATTAATCTCCACCAAACCCTCATTCTCAACTATAGTTAAGAAATGATAGATTAATCTCCACCAAACCCTCATTCTGAACAAATAATAGCCCTTCTGGTGGTTAACCAAAACAACTTCGAAAGAAGAGGTGGTGTTAATAAAACACCATTTATTGTATTTGAACAACCCGAAGAAGCCTAGGAATGAATACATTTTTTACTTCGACTTGGGGGATTTTGGTGCAGAACCCTTCTCTGCTTTCTTGGTGGTCTTCTTAGGGAGGAGAACTTGATGAATGTTTGGCATCACTCCACTGCTAGCGATGGTCACCTTCCCCAAAATCTTCCCCAATTCATCATCGGTCCATAGCCACCAAACACTACTTTAGTTGACAAATTGGCTAAGAGCTTATCAATAGTCGTGTTAAAGGCATCAGGGTTGGAGACATTGGAATTACCGGAAATATACATTCCATTAGTGTCCAATTTTCCTATGAAACTATAGTTTTCATAGCGTATGAAGAAGATAAAATCCCACATTCTACAACCAATGACATTCTCACATTTTTGTGGGATGATAGTTGTTCCATCTTGTGATACAGAACAACATGTCCAACTGCGGATGCAAGAAACCAACCTTGCAAATTTGAAGCTAACAAGGGCATAGGATATCAACCCTGCAAAGTGCAAGAACAGGTCAAACTACCCAAATTCACTACAGACAAGATTGTATCCAAAAATCAGAGGAAAATGTATTGTAATACGCCTGTTAAGTAAACATTTAAGGCTATGAGGCCTGTTAGGTAAACATTTAAGGCTGTTAGAACCGTCCAAGGGCCTCGCGCTGTGTAAGCATTTAAGAAAGAATGCGCGTGACATGCCTGTTTATGTACATTAAGTACTTAATAATAATAAAAAATAAAAATAATAATAATAACAATAGTACAACAAACATAAAAATATTTATAATTAATGAAACTTAGGATAAATTTAGCTAGCATAAAATTTCAAGACAAACATTCAAACTAATGCTAGCATTAATCCACCTTCGAGCAATGCATAAGAAAATATATGCATGTTGATCTTGGATTAAAACATGAATTGAAACATTGGGAGTAGTGAAGATGGCAATAAGACTTCGAATCTATTCTCCAATGGCAATAAGACTTCGAATCTATTCTCCAATGAGATGATGACATATAGCGTTTTTTTATTATTATATAAAAAATAATGTTTTTAGTTCTATAGTACAAACAATAGAAATGATGCAAAAATTTATAGTCAAAGGACATATTAATATGAAGTCAATGAATTATTGATTGCTATAGTCCCTCTACGCCTTCGACATGGACTAATAAGAGGGCATATGATAGGTGGACTATTTGGGTAGAAACTAACATAAGTTTTCTTTGTCCTAAAAAACTTTTGGGGATAAAAATGCAATAAATTAGTAATTAATTTTTTTTTTTTGATTTTCATCCATAATGTAGGTACATGGTAGAAATAATTTATATTTATTTTTTACTTAGCACTGCTCTATTTTAACTTGGTATGTGGGTCACGATATAAGCCTAAGAAATATGTGTCTAATAAAGCAACTTGATATAAGCATCACCCTTTTCATGCTTATTCCATGTATTTGATATAATGAATAATGATCAGCTTAATCAACATGATCACCCTTTTCAACATGTAAGCTATTTAAAATGAAGTAATTCCCTTATATCATCCTAGTAAGGGTATATAGTGAATAACCTGTTTAGTGATACTAATACAAATAGATGTAATAATTGAATATGGACTAATACATATGATAAGCCCATACATGTGTTATGTTACCCTTGTTATATCGACTTAATGAACATGATAGTACTTATACCATTATCTCTACTAGTTACCTATGATAAGGTAATGAAACCCATATATATACTTTGCACCTATCTGATTACTCGATATAAGCTCATAAGTTTCCATGGTCTTACTTCACAACTTTCATATCATAACAATGTGATAAGATTATATGTGGTGCTGAGCTTAACCCTATGTGTTTATCTGTAATCAATTACACACATTATTAGTAATTCTTATATTGTACTTAAGCTGAGAATCATAGTAATCAATATGAGCATGTGATATGTACTGGTATACATAACCTATACGTTGAATATGATAGTAAGCACTGCTTATTACGATAGCTTAGTTATGGTTATTACTATGGAGATTATACTCTTCTCTGTATTATAGCTGTACCAATATTAGGTAATTACAGTGAAAGTTGTGTAATACAATCTGACCTATATGAATAATTACACATAATACCTAAGGTTCAACATATCACTTACAACTTACATTGGTTCCATATCAGTTATATATGACATGCTTATTTTACATAATCTATGCCCTTTATATATACATTTAATGATCTATCCCTATTCAAGAAGCTGGAACTCATACTGCTGTGATCATACCATATTCATACTTATAAACTTATGGTAATAGAAGTGATTCCTGGGATTTACTTGTGTTTCTACATATGAGATACAAGGAGCTTACATCGTACCTGTATTAGTTATGGTTAAGTTGTTACATGTGTATTACTCTTATGACATCTCTATTCAACTTAGGGTATTTATTATGCATATACTTATAGGGATTATGATATTGCAAGGTTGAACTACATGGGATTCAAGCTACGTGTTAAGATATTTAGACATATCTAGCTTTAAGTGATACTAGTATACATTGATTACTTACATAACTACATAGATTACAGAACAAGCTATATCCGTAATAGAGAAGCCAAGTCCATTGAATCAACTATGAATGAGGCCCATATAGGTAAGATTGATGAACTAACACCATTCCATTAAACTATATACACGTATGTTAATCGTAATACATACATCATATTACAAGCACATACCTTTCTACTATGATAACATGAGTTGTAATGAGTTAGCTTTACCTAGTTAAGCTCGTACTAGTGATAAGTATAACTGGCTGTAATGGAGTTAGTGTGATAACTTGATCTAATTCCATGGATAATCAGTAGAAGTAAGTGTGATCTGTGACTTATGGATATAACATAACAAAGAGTAATGCCATGCTTATTGAGCTTAATAGGACATGTACTTGTTTAGCCCATAGTAATAAGCACATCCCTATTGAATGCTCGTAGTTAACGATGAAACATGATACAAGTATTAGTATTGGTAATGATTAAGCTTGCACTGTTTACTGCTTTGAGATCCATAGATGTGTGATAAAGATACAAGCATATACATCACTATGATACTATAGAGTAATTATATTGGTGTATCCCTAGCTTATTGGTTTTAGACTAGTGTTATGTTCATGCTTAAGTTGATATCACTTTGGATACTAGTTTGTTACATGTTTACTTATGGTAATCACTTGTATTACTTATGTAATGCTGCACTCACCACCACAGCATATATAATAAAATAACTTCTCCATGAGCTTCTCCATGTCCCTCCAATCCATATCCCTTTTGACGTTTTTATCAGATTTAATTCTGCTATCAACTCCAACAAGATCTTATGAACCGTAGCTTGCCATTGCAACCCTTTGTTCACGTCGTCTTGCTTCTTGCCCCAATAGCCTCTCCAGACCCGAATCCTCCTCTATATTTCTAAGACGATGTCGCTGCCTTCAAGTCTCTGGTAGGATCCTTAGAAAAACCCCCTTCCTGACCAATACATTCCCAGTTCGTGAAGAAACTAGATCAAATCCCATAAGTGTCCATTTCGTGCATCCTTGCTCGAAGAAAATCCCTCTCCTTTTCCTCTAGAACACTCATCGGTCAATTCATGGGGTTGTGGCCATCTCCATGTCAAAGAGATCTTTGGATTGAGTGAAACTGACATTCTCTGATACAAGGACGCATGAACCATTTTTTCTACAGTATGGGTTTCTATATTTTTTACTTTGAGAACAAAGAGGATAAAGATCTCATTTTTAGGAATGGCCCTTACTTCTTTGGCCCTAGAGATTTATACCTAAACAAATGGACCCTATACTTTGATCCAAATAATGATATTCCCTCAGTCGTCCCAGTTTGTGTGTGACTTCTACATTTACCCTTTCATTGTTGGGGGATGAAGTTTTAAAAATCATTGGGGATACTTTGGGGAAATTCATTGATAGAGTCAAACCCAAGTCCAATATGTAATCTTATGCAAGGATCTTTGTGGAGGTTGACTTGGAAAAAGGACTTCTAGAAGCAATACAAATAAATTTGGACGACTGGACCTACATTGAAAACATGGACTATGAATAACTCTCGTTCAAATGCGAGAGTTGTCATGATTATGGCCATTTTACCAGAAATTGTCTGAATAATAAACAAGCACAAGAAACAAACACTTCACAACAGAAAGAAGGATGGAAACATGTTAAGCAAAAATTTAATACTAGAAAAGGGGTTGGTTCCATCCCCAGGTCATTAGGGTTCACTCCCAAAGCAGGATCCTCTCGTCAGAATCCTCCAATATCTGAAAAAACTCCTCCAAAGAAGTCAGTCTCCACTCCTTCCACTATCATCACCCCCTCCCCCTCCTAAAACTCTTTCGAAATTATAGGTGAACCCTCTTCTAGGAAATATCCTCCAGTCGGTTAAGTGCTATATCCTTTGGCCTTTTCTTCCTCTTCAGCTCTAGAAAGAATATTTGAAGATTTAGGTAAAGAGGAAAGTTTTCACAAAGTCAATCAAGAAGAGGATCCTTAAGAACTCGGGGAAATTCCATCCCACGAGATCCTCCCTTCAAAAATGTAATCAAATCAAGAAATGGAAGAAGGGGAACTCCATTTTGAAAAACCCAGAAAGTCAGATAAGAGACTATGTTAAAAGAGAAATCCCAAGTTAAACAACAATCCATAGAAAGCTCAATGAATACCTCAAATCACAGAGGAGGAAATAAAGGTTCATATCTTCCGTCTCATGGTAGTCGGGCCTCTTCCACTCCTTGCCAATGAATTTTCTCTCATGGAATTGCAGGGGATTTGGTAATAGATCTAAATATGAATCCCTAAAATATCTTATTGTCTTAGCCAAACCCTCGGTAATTCTCCTCCAGGAGACAAAAATGGAGGAATGAGTTGTTTTAGAAATAAGAAAAAAAAGTTTTCAAAAACTGCGGTGGAGCGACTGTAAGTTCACATGGTGCCTCCGGTGGAATTTCCACTCTCTAGGATGGACAGATCTGGAAACTTGAGGAAACTCTAACCACTCAACACTGGCTTCTCACAGTTCTTAAAAATAAAGAATCCAACAATCTTGTTGTTGGGTATGTGTTATATTCTTTGCATGTGTGTGTGTGGATGCGCCATATTCGATAACTGCGTCTGATGATCCCTCTAGTAGTATCTACATAATACCTAAAAACATTGCATATATATTGTATGGTGAATGGTGAAATTAATACAATGAAGCGTTGAAAGGTTTTCTCCCAGTTAAGGGTTTCCGGTATAAATCTCTGTGTACTATTTGTATGAGCCATTGATTAATTTATGTTTTTCTTAAGAATATATATGCATTTCTTTAATTCATAGGTTTAAAACTTACATGTGGTATCAGAGCTCATTTTTGGATTTAGAGGGACACCTCTATTGCTGAGGGTTTGGCTCGGTCTTGATAGATCAAGTTTATCTTGGGTCTGTGATAAACCTGGGTTTAGTGGGAGCTTTTGTAGTGGAGATTTGAGTGTAGAAAGAGGAATGACAAGCTCTTCTAGAATAGAGATAGAGAAGTTCAACGGTAAAAACTTTGAGCTATGGAAGCTCAATATGGAGGACCTTCTTGTAGACAAAGAACAATGGATCGTTGTGGATCATGGTACACAACCTACTGGTACGCAGCCTACTGGCACACAATTGACTGGTACACAATCTACTAGTACACAAATTACTAGTACACCACCTACTGGTATGTTGAAGGAATATTGGGAGAAGTTGGACAGAAGAGCAAGGAGTATTATTTGACTCTGCCTGGAAGATTCAGTGTTGTTGAATGTCTCGGGAGAATCTACAGCCAAGGAACTATGGGATAAGTTAGGGAACTTGTATCAATCAAAGTCCCTGGTAAACAAGTTGTTTCTTCGAAAGAAGTTGTATCATCTTAGGATGGAAGATGGAAATTCTATGATAGAACATCTAAATGACTTTAATACTCTGGTAAGCCAACTTGTCTCTGTTAATATTACAATTGCAGAAGAAGATACATGTATTACTTTACTATGTTCTTTGCCAAACTCTTGGGATAATCTGGTTGTAGCAATTGGTAGTACCACTCAATCTACATTGAAGTATGAGGATGTAGTTTCATCCTTGTTAACTGAAGAGATGAGGAGAAAAAACATGGACGGTCATAGCACAGATGCTTTATCTGTAAGAGGTTGTACCCAAGACAGGAATCTTGGTAAGTCTTCGGGGGGGGAGATCTAAATCTACAAGTAGATCTAAGTCTCCAGGAAAATCTTTGAGGAAATGCTGGAAGTGTGGTAAAACAGGGCATTATAAGAAAGATTGCAACTCTAAGAAGGTTGATAAACCAAAGGGATCTGATAGTACCTATTCCACAGAGGCGAAAACCTCCACTGAAGAAGGAGGTGATGTTTACCTGACCGTGATGTATGGTTGATCGAATCAGGTGCGTTATACCATATGACCCCTCATAGGGAGTGGTTCTCTGAATATTAAAAATACCACGGCGGTGATGTATTCCTAGGAGATGAGTTGACAACCAAAATCATGGGACGTGGAAGGGTTAAGTTGTTGCTAAAATATGGAAGGATTAGAACTCTCCCTGGGGTTCTACACATTCCAAAACTATCCAGGAGCCTAATATATGTAAGCAAGTTGGATGATGCAGGAGTGGATACTGTATTTGGAAAGGCCACTTGCAAGATGGTACAAGGATCAATGGTGTTGATGAGGCGAGTTCAGTGTGGAACTCTGTACAAGTTGTTTGGAAGCATTTATACTAAAGGGTGTAATAGTTCTGTTTTCCCTGAGCAGAGAAATGAAGGAGAAACAACCAATACTGTCCTAGAAAAGAAGACCATGTTGTGGCATCAAAGAATGGGGCATATTGGAGAAAAGGGCCTTCGAACACTACACGGTAAAGGTATGGTTGAAGGTATGTCTAATTGCACTCTGGATTTTTATTTCTGTGAACATTTCATATATGGTAAACATAATCGAGTAAGATTCCCATTTGGTGCTACAAGAGAAAATGGCATCTTAGAGTTGATACACAATGATGTGTTTGGACCTGTTCCTGTTCCATCCCTAGGTAAATCTGTGTATTATATTTCATTCATAGATGATTTCTCAAGGAACACATGGATTTATTTTCTTAGAAAGATATCTAAGGTATTTGATAAATTTAAAGAGTTTATGGCTCTGATAGAAAATAAGACAGAGAAGAAAATAAAGGTATTGAGGACAGATAATGGTGGAGAATTTTACGGAAATGAATTCGAAGAATTTTGTAAGAAGTGTGGTATATCAAGGCAGAATACTACTCCATACACACCTCAGTAGAATCAAGTTGCATAAAGGATGAACATGACACTGATGGAAAAATAAAGGAGCATGCTCAGCAATGCCGAGTTAGGACATGAATTCCGGGCAGAGGCAGTGGGTACAACATGTTACTTGGTCAATCAATCACCTTCATCAGCGTTGGATGATAAAACTCCACATGAGGTATGGAATGGAAATAAACCCTCTCTTCAACATCTTAGAGTGTTTAGTTGTGATGCTTATGTACATGTTCCAAAGGAAAATAAGAGTAAGTTGGATAAAAGGTTGAAAAGTGTATCTTTATTGGTTATAAATATGGTGTGAAAGGTTATAAGCTTTGGAACCCAGAAACCAAGAAGAATTTTTATAGTCGAGATGTTGCTTTCAGAGAGGTAAAGGACATTTCCAAACATGAATTCCTACCAAGTCCAGAAGAACCAGAGAAAATAGAGTTGGAGTTGGATGATGCAAAATATGAATCATTTGAAGAAGATGAAGCACAAGAAGAAGAACCTCATACCCCAGTATTGAGGATATCGGTGAGGGAAAGAAGGAAACCAGAAAGGTATAGTCCACCTGATTTCTATTCCAATTTTGATTTATCTATTACTGATGATGATCGCAGAACTGTCAGGGAAGCAGTGAATTCAAAGGATAGTAAACTTTGGAAAAAGGCCATGGTTGAAGAAATGGATGCCTTGGATAAGAATGAGGCATGGGATATAGTTGAGTTGCCAGCTGGAAGAAAATATGTTGGTAGCAAATGGTTGTTTAAGAAGAAGTTTAATGCAGAAGGAAAAGTGGAGAAATACAAAGCTCGGTTAGTAGAAAAAGGTTATTCTCAGGTAGAGGGAATTGACTTTGGTGGGATTTTTTCTCCTGTTGCTAAGTTAACTTCTATTAGATTTCTTTTATATATTGCTGCTGCTTTTGATCTTGAAGTGGAACAGATGGATGTGAAGATAACATTCCTACATGGGGTTCTAGAAGAAGAAATCTACATGAAGCAACCAAAAGGCTTTGTAGTGAAGGGAAATAAAGAGTTGGTCTGTAAGCTGAAGAAATCACTATATGGTCTGAAGCAATCACCTAGGATGTGGTATGAAAAGTTTGACACATACATCCTTGGATTGGGATTTGTAAGAAGCAGGGTTGATCACTATGTATATTCCAAGAATCTTGGTAATCACTTCATTTATGTAGTGTTGTATGTTAATGACATGTTGTTGGTAGGAAATAACATGGATGTTATCAAGGAGGTGAAATCGCAGCTATCCTCCAAATTTGACATGAAGGATCTCAGTGTTGTTAACTTCATTATGGGAATGGAGATTAAAAGAGATCGTCTAAACATGAAACTCTAGTTGAATCAGAGAAAATATGTTGAGACGATATTGTAGAGGTTTAATATGCATGGAAGTAAACCGATCAAGGTTCCTATTCGTATAGGTGTAAAGTTATTTGTGGATCAGTGTCCCAAGACACAGAAAGAAGAAGAGGACATGTCCCATGTTTCGTATGCTAGTGCAGTTGGTAGTTTGATTTATGCAATGGTCTATACTAGACCGAACATTGCACATGCAGTGGGAGTTTTGAGCAGGTATATGTCAAAACCAGAGTAGGAGCATTGGACATCAGTAAAGAGGGTCTTTAGGTATTTGTGTGGCACTACCAATTATGGATTGTGCTACCAAGGAAGAACATGATTGGACAGAGTGGTGGTATTACATGGCTTTGTTGATGTAGACTGGGCTGGAGATCTGGATTTCAGAAGATCTACAAGTGTGTATGTGTTTAACCTATTTGGAGGAGAAAATCGCTTAAAACATTTTCTCTCCAAGATTATTGCAGAAAACTAGGAAGGCTTCCTAAAAAAAAATAGATTACAGATAATATAGTCCTAGTATAGAAAGCAATCCATTCCAACATGAGAAACAAAGACCCATGAATGATTATCAAACTGGATAGGGCGAATGCTTTTGACCATGTCAAACACTCTTTTCTATTCTCAATTATCAAAGCCTATGGTTTCTACGATGATTTTATCAATTGGATCAAGGCCTGCATTGTATTTCCTTGGTTAACCCCCCTGATCAATGGCCATACCTCCCATTTATTCAAAGCTAGCATAGGTCTTAGAAAAGATTGCCCCCTTTCCCCTACCTTTATATCATTTTAGCTGATTCCCTCAGTCGGAAGTTGGAAGAAGAAAGAAGGATTGGCAGGCTTTCGGGTTTACTTAGAGCGTGAGGGGTCAAGGAATTAAATCAATACCAATTTTTTGATGACACTCTTCTCTTAGGGGAGGCTACTACAATCATCGCCAAACGTTTTTAGAAAGTTCTAGACTCCTTTCTCTCTGCTTCTGGAGGCAAAGTAAATTGTTTTAAATGTAATATCAATGGCTGGAATGTTCTAAGACATATCAAAGATCACATCTCCAAAATCTTTGGATTTCCCTTCATTATCACTCAGACTCATTTCAAATATCTAGGAATGAATATTTTTCTAAATTCCTATGGTTCTATTGCCTGGCAAGATGTCATTGAAAAAATTATCTCAAGGATACAAAGTTGGGGGGGGGGGGG
>ML804485.1:190501-212848 GCA_009831015.1 Picea engelmannii
TAACCCAGCTAGAAAAATGGTGCTCCTCAAGTTTTTTCTCTCCTCTCTATCCATCTATCAATGCTCCAGTTTACTAGTCCCCAAAGGTATTCTTGAAAAAGTTTCCAAAGCTCTCTGAAGTTTTTTTTGGGCTGGGGGGAAAGATAATAAAATAAATTCCATATTATCAAATGGAAACTTCTTTGCCAAACTTTCAACAAAGGAGTTCTATCCATTAGAGGTCCAAGTCTAATGAACTCATCTATAGGAGAAAAAAAATTCTGACATCTTATGCCAGGTCCTCCAAAATGGTGGAAATATGATGTTTTTTCCAAATATTTAAACTCTTCAAGACTTTGTTGCTTGGATTTCCCCCCTCCCCAACTTATTGGCTCCCTAATTTGGCATATCCTGAAGCACTCTTCTAATCTTATCCAATCTAAATTTTGTTGGGTCCCGAGAAATGGATCTCAGATAAATGTTTGGACTGACTGTATCTTGGACCTTGAACCAATAGGAAAAAAAAAGACTTCCTCTACCCATTGAAAGATTGGTGCTACTCCAAATGTATTCTCCTTCTTCAAGTTTTTTTCACCTGGGATCCTGATGGCGTCTGGATCAATTTGAAACCTTTGGACACCCCTTCTCTCCTTCACCCTTTGGTCTCCCTTTTCTACAATATGTTTTCAGGTTGTGCTCCCATTAATTCTCACAAAATTGACTCCTGTAGTTGGGGCCTCTTTAGCTACACAGTTAAAGGAGGTTTCTCTTCCCTTCAATATTTCATTCAGGGTCCTTCAATCTCAAAAATCTAGAAAGATATCTGGTCAGGACCTTCTCTTCCCAAAGTCAACATTTTATGTTGGTTGATGGTTCATGGTGAAATCCTAACTTCAGAGAACTTTCAAAAAAGGGGAATAATGGGTCCTTCATGTTGTCGTCTCTGCCTTGCAGCCTCAGAGTCCATCCCTCACCTTTTCTTTGAATGTTCTTACTCTTCTCAACTCTGGAATCTCCTTTTCCTTCCACTCCTCCCCCAATTCTTTCCACCAGAAAACTAGAATGATTTGTTTGTTTCTTGGAAATAGAGATATGGTGGTAGCTTCAAAAACAAAAAACTATTCTCTCTTTTATGGAAACAAATTCCCAAATTTGTTTGTTGGGAAATTTGGCTAGCAAGGAATCAAGCTATCTTCCATAAAAATCTCCCCCCTTGTAGCGCATATTTGCCAAAATTTGTGGCTTAATCTCTAAATTATTCTCCTCCATATCAGTTCAGCTAGATCCCCTAGGTTCCATAGAACACAATGAAGAATATTAGATCTCTAAAATTTTGGGTACAAACTACCAAAGAAAGTTCCCTTCACCGAGCAGATCAACTGAGAGGCAAACATGGCAATTACGGCTCAGGGACCCTGATTTGACAACAAACCTCTCCAATTATTTTCTTCGATGGAGCTTATGCAGGTAACCTAGGGGCGACATTTGTGGGGCGAGTCATCATTGATTCCGATGGAAAAAATATTTTGGATTACTCTTGGGGTTTGGGGAATACCACCAATAATAAAGCAGAAAGTCTAGCAGTTTAAATGGGGCTACGAATTGCAAGATCCAAAAATCTTCATGAGTTAATTGTTCTTGGAGATTTTTAGCTAATTATTAAATAACTTATTGGTACTAACAAGTCCATAAATCAATCTCTTATTGGTATTCATTCTTGAATAAGAAACCTAAAATATCAATTCAGTAAGATCCAATTCTTTCATATTCTCCATGCCCAGAATCAGGCGGTTGGCCAACTAGCAAAAGTAGTTAAAAACAAGGAACGTAGCCTTCTTTTCATCAACCAAATCGAGTCCCATGTGTGGCTTCCTTAAAGACTTCCAAAAGTGGTGATTTCCTTATTTTCACTTGGGCCCCACTCTATGTAGTAGCTTCATCATTCTCATACCTTCCCTCCCATCTCAACCCCTTCCCTCCACCACCCTGTCTCTCCTCTCTCGTCCCCACCTTTAACACTTCTTGGACATCTAGTACTCCATGAATTCTGATGCATGTATCTTTCTTCAGCCTCATGAATCCTTGTTAGTACCCCCACTCCTCTCCCACACACCTCACAGTTTCAATCCTTTTCTCCTGCATGTATGCTACGCAATCCTCCAACACTCCTTGATGTTTCCCTTCGCTTCCATGGCATCCTAGATTGAGATTTCCTCTACGAACGAGCACTTCAGTCTGTGGGAACTTCATATCACTTGTCTTATCCCATGTGCAAATGGTAACTCCTCAACTTATTTTTGGATTTGGCATCATATCTATCCCCTAGAGATGCATGCACACTTCATCAAAGATTTTCAGGCCTTTGTGCACCTACGTCCTCCTTTCATCATGTGGAGGAGATCTAGAGCTCCTTGTTCCTGTCCCTCCTATGCTATTGAAGAGCTTCGAGACCAAAATTGAGATTTGGGAGCTGCAGTGAGAATGTCAGGGGAAAGAATGGGAGCATAACTCCAAGAAATTCAAGTGAAAAATTAGGAGCTTCAACGCCACTATGCAAGTCTCCAGAAACAGTTGCAAACATAGGAACACATGCATAATCAAGAGCTCGTGATCCTTCTTCGTGGGGTTAATAGAAACACCAGGCATATCAGTCTACTTAGACAACAATTGGGTTATCCCCTCGGCCATCCTCAACACCCAACAAACTCAATTGAATCGGTTGAATCAAGGCTTCCTTCAACCTTCCATTCAGAAGCTGCCAATGAACAAAATCAGGCTCATCCAAACCTAGTATCGACACCAACAATGCACAACCTAGAGGATGAAATTCCACATCCAACAACAATTCAAGCAACTCTTTAAGAAGATGCTGAAGCACCCCACAATTTCTAATCATGTTTCTATTGATGATTAGTAAATTTTTGTTCATTTTGTGATCCAGGTGGATATTGGTGGCCACCCACCTATTCCAACTATCTCTTCTTGACAATTTTTAGTTCAACATGTTCTTCTATACTTCTTTGTAATTGTGGGTTCTACACTTATAGGGATATCTGAAGCCCTACACATATTCCAGGTGGAGACTGGTGGGCTCCCACCTAATCCAACTGGATTATTTTGTATGTTTTCATATCAACACATCTTTCTGTACTTCTAGGGCAGTTTTGGGGCCCTAAACAATGCTTTTTTGGCTCGCCACAGTCAAACTGTAGACTGAGTTAGAGTTTGACGACGTAATGCGTAGTTCTTGAAAAGACCCTTCCAACGTACTATCAAGTGCATAAAACAAAGTTCGTATGAAAAATTTACAACCCTGAGAAGTTGAGGTACCAACTTACCCATAGGGGCCCACATAACTTTTGGCGTTTCATCTCCTAAGGTTAGGTTTTTCGATGTCTAGGGTTTTGGCATTCATGAGTAATGTTAAAAAGGCCTTTGGAGCCTCATTGTAATCATTCTACTCAGAAAGATACGCGTGGAAGCCACATCTCTTCTCAGAGATAGCTACCACCATTCGAGTAAGTGTTTCAGTTCTGCAGTTTTACAGTTTCAACCTATTTCATTTATTCAATAGAAGAAATTGTTCACTGGATATCTCTGTGTTTATTGTATTCAGTCTGTTAATCAATTCATTCCTCTCCTAAATACAAATCAGTGGTATTAGAGCAGTCTTCTCTTCATTTATTTTTCTTCGTGCATGTCCTCGACAAGATCCAGGTACAATAAGTTGGTACTCAAACCAATTGAGCCGTTGGAAGATTGACCGCGTTGAGCCCGACAACAACCCATGGGAGACGAAAATAAAGATGACGGAGCAGGAGATCCTTTTAAAATTTTTCTCGTGGAATCCCTTGCATGATAAATAATGAAATGATGGAAAACTTTGCGTAGATCCTTCGACGGATGCCCATAAGAGAAGCATCTTCATCAAGCGGCCATGCAACCCCCTTCAAGGTACATGCAAATTTTTATATTCCATTATTTGAAGGACTAATAGATGCAAATTCTATAGATAAATGGTTGAATCTGCTCAAAGGGTATTTTTTGGTCCACAATTTCTTCGATAGGGAAAAAATTACTTTTGCATTCCTCAATGTCGTCCCCCATGTTAAGGACTGGTGGGATACTTACTTTGAGCAAAGGGCCATAGAGGAATCTACAATATTTATGATTTCCCTAACATAGGATTCCTTCGGGGATGCCATTAAATAAAAATACTACCCTATTGGAAGCTACTAGGACCAGTACACCAGATGGACCACCCTACCTCAGGAAAGGGACCAGACAGTACTATATTTCACCAATATTTTCCATACTCTATGCACCAAATTGGGTATCAAAGACTCTGAATGACATATGATGGTCAAATATCGTGGTTGTTTGCATAGATACATTCAAACATAAATGGATTTTTTGAAAATCACATCATTGGGTACAATGTATAGATATGTTGTCAAGATCGAGCATAAATTTAAGCAGAAGATGCAAGAGTTTGGATTTGCAAACTCCTCACAGCTGAAGCAAGGAAAAGGTAGCCCTAACCCACATAGCAAGGGGCAAAGAAAATATGTCCACTCTTAGGAAACCCAATCCAAGTCACAACACAATAAGGGCAATGAGAAGACGAAGAAGGACACAGGAAAATGGTGTGAATACCATAAAATACCTTGGCACAACACTGGAGAATGTCACTCCAAGCAGTCACTCATGGTCGATCTCAAGGCTTTCGAGTCAGAGGTTGATTATGAATCTGAATCAAATCCAGAAGGAGGGAAGCAGATTATCGATGCCGAACCCAGTGCCACAGCCGCTACAACCAAATTCCATCCAAGCAAACCAGAAGAACCAGAGGAAGGGGGACAACTCTTTCACTCGCAGATGTGGGTAAAGGGGGTTCCGCTTCATTTCATTTTTGATAGAGACAGTCAGAAGAACCTGATATCAATAGAGGCCATCAAGCAACTGTACCTGGTGACGACACCGCACCCCTAACCCTACACCATCGGCTGGCTTCCCCAAGGAAGAGATATCTTTGTTAGCGAACAATGTTGTATGTCCTATGACATCAAGCCTTTCAAAGATGAGGTATTGTGTGATATTTATCCCCTTGAAGTTTGTGATTTTATTTTAGGACAACTATATTTGTGGAAGCGTCATGATGTGTATGAGTTTAGACCCTGTAGTGTTATTATTACTTTGGGTAGACAATTGTACAGGATACCAGAGGTAGCATCGCCTATTGATATTTCTTTAATATTTTCTAAACAAGGAAGCAAGGTCATTTCACAAACCGATAAGTTCATCTTCTTTGTGATTTGTGCTCACAATAAGAAAAAGGCCACCGCCACATCCTTGGAATCTACACATATCCTCTCTTCGTAGTGGAAGTAAGTGGACGAGATCATGGAAGAGTACAAAGACATATTCTCCTCACCCACTGGGGTACCGACGCACTGCCAAGTCAAGCATCCAATTAATCTAACCCTTGGTGTACCTCTTCCTAATGGACCAGTCTATCATCGTTCAATGATGGAAAATGATGAAATCAAGTGTCAGGTCCAAGAGCTTCTTTAAAAGGGGCACATCAGATCCAACTCCTCCCCTTGTGGAAGCCCAATTGTACTGGTGTAGAAGAAGGATGGGACCTGGCGAATCTGCATTGATTATAGAACATTAAAAAAAATCACAGTTAGGAATTGGTATCCAAGTCCCAGGATTGATGACTTTCTTGAACAACTCGAGGGGTAAAAGTTCTTCAACAATATTGACATAAAGTTTGGCTACCACTAGGTTCCCATCGAACCAACTGATGTATGGAATACAACTTTCAAATCTAAAGAAGGTCGCTTCGAATGGTTTGTCATGCCCTTTGGCTTAACAAATGCACCATCCACTTTCATGAGGTTGATGGATGATGTATTGAGACCCTTCACCAACTCTTTTTTGGTGGTATATTTGGATGAAATCCTCATCTTCAACATAACTTGGGAGGAGCAGATCTGGCATATTCAATAGGTTCTGAGAACTTTGTGGTAGCACAAGCTATATGCCAACTTGAAAAAATTATCCTTTGGCATGAACAACGTCCAATACTTTGGATACATTGTTGATGAGAATAGGGTACATGTTTATCTAGCTAAGATCCAAGTCATCTGTGACTAGCCAGCCCCAACCAAACTAACCGAGCTTTAGAGCTTCTTGGGACTGGCCAATTTCTACCAATGGTTCATGTTGGGATTATCCCATACTGCATGGGTCCTCAACCAAGTGACCAAGGGCAATGGCAGGTAAAATTTCATGTGGGGGAAGGAACAACAACGACCATTTGATGATATGAAGCATCGCTTGTGCTCATCTCTAGTACTCTCCTTTCTTGATCTGCAACAACCATTTGCGATTGAGACTGATGCATATGACTATGTTGTAGGCACAATTCTCACTCAACATAGTCATCAAGTGGAATACCATAGTGACACACTCTCAAATACCGTCTAGAAATACCCTACCTATGACAAGGAAATGTATTCCATTGGACAAGCCTGACGTCAATGGAAACATTACATTCTAGGAAAGGAGATGATCATCCACATTGATCACAAGCCTTTGTAGTTCATACAGACATAGGGGAAGTTGCAGAACGACCTCCCTCAGAAGTGGTCCACCTACTTGCAACATTTCCATCTCAACATCAAGTATAAGACATGGAGCACAAATCGTGTCGCTGACTGCCTCGTTTGGACTCCCATGGATGCACTCACCACTATGCTCCATTCCTGTGGACATGAGGCATCTGAGTGGCCCCAACTTTATTAGCAAGAACTAGACTTCTCCACCATCTATCATATCTTGGGTGCAAGCGCAAAAGTCACATATTTTCACATTCATGACATAATGTTGTTCCATTCGGGCCATCTCTGTGTTCCTACAAGCGAGCGTGCAAAGATGATTTGGGAAGCCCACTAAAGTCAGATGGCAAGAAATTTTGGCATGGAGAAAACTATGGTCGTTGTACAGAAACATTTTTATTGGTCAAATCTTTGATAGGACATCAACAAGTATATCAGATCTTGCATAACCTCTGCCATTGCCAAGCCAACCATAAAAAAAAAAGGCTTATACACCTCTCTTTCTATCCCTGAGAAGCCTTAGGAATCCTCTCTATGGATTACATGTCAAGACTTCCATCCACCAAGCAAGGCAATGATTGTGTATTTGTGGTCTTTGATTGGTTTTCGAAGATGGCCATCCTCACAACCAACAAGAAGAACATCACAACGACAAATACTTCCAAGATCTTCTTCAAACGAGTGTGGGTCCATTTTGGGATACCAAATATCATCATCTCCGACCGGGGCAACAGGTTCCTCAACGCATTTTGGTTGAGTCTCTGGTCACTGTTGGACACCATGCTCACTAAATCCACTACTTTCCACCCCCAAACAGACAGCCAAATGAAGGTCATCAATTGGATGATTGTGCACATCCTATGCATGTACAAATCTAAGCATCCATGCATATGGGATGAGAGTCTACCCTATGTTCAACACAATTACAACAAGTCTCTCCATAGCTCTACCGAACATAGCCCATTTTAAGTGGGGTTGGGATTCCAACCCTTCGGTCCCATTAATGTTGCACTCCCTCTTGCAACCACACAGACAAACTCTTCTCATCTTCAGTATGAGACCTACAAATCCACCAACTTCATTGAGTGGATTCAACACATCCACCAATAGGTCCATGTGATTTTGCATAAATCCAATGCTAAGTACAAGCAACACCATGATCAACACAGGGTACTGCACCAGTTTTAGGTTGGAGACAAGGTTTGGTTACATTTGTAGAAAGAGCTTCTTACAGGGTCCCATTGGAATCTCTACCCACTTTTCTATGGGCCTTACACTATCACTAAGGCTATGGGTAGCAATGATTTTTAGCTCAACACTCCACCCTTCCTTGTCTTGCACCCAATGTTCAATGTGGACCTCCTTCAACCATATTTTCCACCATTATTGGACACCTTGGAGATTGCAAAATAAATAAAACCAATAGAGCTCAACCCTAAATGCATGGAACATGCATCCATTGATCAGATAGTGGAAACACAGGTCAAGGGCACTTTCCAGCAGAGGATCCAACTTTCTCGGGTTGCCAAGGCAAGGCAACTCCTCCACCAAGGAAAGTGGCTCACTCGAGGCCAAATTCAACAGAGTTTCCTCACGTGATGGGGTACCTCAACGAAATGGACGCCATTGCTTCCTAAGGGGGGAGGACTAATCCAGGTGGATATTGGTGGCCACCCACCTATTCCAACTAGCTCCTCTTGACAGTTTTTAGTGCAACACGTTCTTCTGTACTTCTTTGTAATTGTGGGTTCTACACTTTCAAGGCTGTATAAATCCCTACACATCTTCCAGGTGGATATTGGTGGCCTCCCACCTAATCCAACTAGCTTATTTTGTATTTTTTCATATCAACACATTTTCTGTACTTCCAAGGATGTTTTGGGGCCCTAAACAGTGTTTATTTGGCTCACCATATTCAAACTATAGATGAAGTTAAAGTTTGACAACATAATGCATAGTTCTCAAAAATACCTTTCCAACGAGCTATCACGCACCTAAAACAAAGGTCGTAAGCAAAAGTTACGGCCCTGGGAAGTTGAGGTACCAACTTACCCATAGGGGCCCACATCACTTTTGGCGTTTCATGTCCTAAGGTTAGGTTTTTAGATGTCTATGGTTTTGGAATTCACAAGTAATGTTAAAAAGGCATTTGGAGCCTCATTGTAATCATTCTGCTCAAACGGATGCATGTAGTAGCCACATCTCTTCTTAGAGATAGCTACCACCATTCGAGCAAGTGTTTCAGTTTTAGCCTATTTCATTTATTCAATAAAAGATATTGTTCATTGGATATCTGTGTTGTTCTTCATATCTCCATGTTTATTTTATTCAGATTGTTAATTAGTTTGTTCCGCTCCTAAATCCAGATCATTTTGTCTTCAGATGTAGCCATTTTTACATGGCATCCTAGCAATTCTTATTGGAGCAATTCTAAGCTCAACAATAGAATGCAACAAACTTCTCATAGAGCTCTCTTGACATATTTCAATGAACTGCCATACTTTTGCCTCTATGTATTGTGCATCAGCACAATCCTTTTTTTAATATAAAATTTCAACCATTCTTGTTAAAAAAAATAAAATCCAACAAGATCTATTCAAATTTTTCTATTGCCTCTAAGAATACAATGTGTATACACGAGGAATAAATCTTATGATTGGTCATTGAATCTTTAGGTAGCCTTAGCCTTTGTGGGGATAGAGGGAGGAGCCTTAGCCACCTCTAACTAGAGAAAACACTAAAAGTGCATTCATGAGATGACAATTTTTGAGATATAGTGAACTCTAAACAACCTTTCTCCATCTTCTTGCACTCTATAGGTGGATACATTGGAATGGAGAAAGAAGTCATGGTTAGATAGCTTAAGAATGCATGCAAACCTCTATCTCTTTCTTCAAATTTCCTTGCTTGTAATCTCACATGGATTGAAAGCTCAACCTATCAGCTTCCACTTTCTAGATAATCTAAATGACATTTAAGTCTAAGAATCCCTACGATAAAGTTCAAAAAATAGTTGGAATAGTGTTATGAAGGTCTCTAGACATCAAGGTTTGCTGTCATTTCCATTATGGGCCCCAAAGCATTGGAACCCTTCGATTGATCTCCTTTTCTTGCAATAATTTGTGGAGCCTATTTGGCATAACTACTTGAGGGTTCTGGAGCATAGAGAAGTACATAAGGAATACAATAGACCAACCAAGGAACACAATGCCTATGAAAACTTGATATTAAATTGCCATGCATAAGGTGTTCTACACTTGTCACAATATGTTGCATATATTGAGAGAAAGTAAATATATAATAATAATGATAACAATAATATATTTTGGATCAATGAGCATGGGCATGATGCACTTGGAAATAACAACTAAAAATAATCTTGTGTGCAATTGTAATGTAGGCAACCAACAATGCTTCATTTGCTCTAAGCAAAATCTGTAAACACCGATTAGTCCAACTCTACACATACAACCAAATTTGTTCAAAATATCTTTCAATCTACATGACATGACCATCAAAGTGAAAGGTAGCTATCGATCACCATCCCTTATGGATTGACCTCCTTTTAAAAGTGAATTTCATGCCAGACGTGAGGAAGAAGCAATGGAATAATTTAGATGCTACAATATTCATAAATCATGAAGTAATGCAATTAGTTGTTTTGATAGTTTGGAAGTAATTACTCGCGAATCACACTAGAGGTTTTTTAATGTATTGGTTTTTTTTTTTCACATATGTGCATTGCTTCCCCATAACTAATTGATTGAAGCTTCACATAATTGTTGAAAAAAGTTCATGAATAAGTCATTTGAGTCTTTTTTTTTGCATTTGTTATAGGAATTGCACATAGAGAAGTTTAATTCTAAGGAATCTATGGTAACTAACCTTGTGACATCGACAAACACTGCAAAGATGCCATTTTAGGTTATTCAAGAGAAATTTTTGGGTACTCATTCTCAATCATCAACCAATAAACACAATATTTTTTATCTTTCTTTATTCTCTACAATTGGTTGTATTATAAGTATTCATCTTCATTCATAATCTCTAGAAACTTAATAGTGATGGCTTGGATGATCGATGAAGTTAAATAACTAGATATGTGGAGACAAATTGCCTATTAAGTTTAGACTTTAGATAAACCAAATCTACCAGTGATAATAGTGTAATGTAAGGGTCTTGACATGACTTGACTATCCTCAACAAGCAATTATAGGAGTTTCGAGTGTTCTTTGAAGTGGAGTTACCGAGATATTCATAGTTTAGTTTTGTCAAGGGTGGTGATTACTAGATCATGGGATGTTTCCTTTGTGGGATGGAGTGGCAACATCGAAGTAGGAAACAATAAGGGGGTATTATAATTGCTAGCTATTGTATAGATTTTATTTAGATAAACTATAATGTTACCTCCTCACTATAAGCTGATTTTTTTTAATATTTTTGTCATAGTATACATGAATTCACATTTGAAACTATTAAATAAACTACAACATGCATCATTGAACTTTTAAATATTTGAACTCTATTTTTGAAAAGAAATTGAAATGGGTGCAATGACATCAGGAATTATAACTACGGTTCTCCAATTATTTTAAATCACTTGGATGATGCCAAAAATCTCATTATCTGATTTCCACCATGCTTATAGCAAGCCTATGTATATCAATGTCAATTGTGATCTTCCAACCGTTACATACGACACTCTCAACCAAAAACTTGTTCTATATTATCTTTCACCCATATAATATTTTACCAACTTATGAGTACCAACTCACAAATAATCTTGGACTTGATAGAGCTCCTCAAGCTATGAATACATATAAATTTATAATTCCCCATATATTTTATAATATTTCCATCAACTGAGCAATCAATTTTAATTCATTACATTAATTTGAATTTGATCTCTAATTTCTATCTTTAAGCGAGCCTCATATTCATGTTGATTTCATTCAATGGTTAATCAATATCACATGATCAATGACATTACGAAGAGTGACTTTCAATTCCTATCTAGAAATAGTATAAACAAAATGAGAAAGCCAATTAGGTGGTGGATTACTAGTGGCACCAATCCCTTCAAGCTCTTGATAATGCATTCACATGGGATAAGTATGGCACGATGCTACTTAGTTCATCAATTAATTTGTCACATACTTCAAATTAAACAATTTAAGTAGGATCATGTGAAGACGAGGAAAAACAATACTAAGCTCTAAGTGGAACATGTTACATTACTTAGTGACGAGGAAATTATAAATTAGGAGTAATAGTGGATCTCATGCTGCTCAAGGTTCCCAAAATGGGAATGCACATAGTAAGACCAGAAATGGGTATCTTGAATCCAAGCCCAAAAAATCAGTTGTCCATAACAATCCTCTCATGCTATGTTCATACTTCTATAACCCGAATATAAGAGGCATGAAACCATTCAATTGTTCGTGTCTTGAATATTATAAATGAAACATTATGGATAGATTGACTACAATGAGAAATCATACATAAAGTACTTGAGAAATGTCCCTAACCACCACAGGCTGAGCTATGTCACACAACCTTCTGTGAAAGTGTGCTTAGATACTAATCTGTAACATCCCCAACATACTACTGGGCCATGCTACTCCAAAAATCCACTGCACAGATACTATACTAAACTATAGTCCGTGCAATATCACTTGAAGTAATGTGCTCAACCTCAAACTAAGATGTGACACACTAACTTACTCCTTTTAACAAAACTTTATACATCAGAAATAACTCAAAAAACTGCATGCACCAACTTACTGATCACACAACACAACTGTTTGCACAACCACCCCGACGTCATACACCAATTCTACTTTCCCTATGTGTGGGGTTTGTTTCCCTATGCACACACACGAATTCCAAACTCCTGTGCACACATGCTACTTTCTTGCGCACCCGACCATTCAATCCTCTTCTTGAAGACTCATAACCAAAATCACAAGGTTAACTTAACAGGAAAAACTATCATCAATTGTCATAACCATACACAACTACAAATATGTGTTATAAATACCATACATACATGTGCAAGCAACATTAAACAAAATAACAACAACTACTTATATGTGACAACATACAAGAATTTAAACCATGTGAAACATATACAATAAGCACACAGTAAACAAGACAAGCACATAAGAACACTTATCTTTTATGAAAGTCACCAATTGCATGCAAAACTCAGACATTCCTCCCAACCATACAATTTTTTTCTCATAAGTTTTCAGCAATAGGTCACCCCCGAGCTGGGGCTTAACTTCACCAGGGAAAAAAGGTTTCTAGCTACAAGCTTAGGTCTGAATCTCAATATAATTGCTCAGTACTAGGTGCCTTCTGCTGTAACTATCCCATAATCCCTCATTCCCCACGCACCTGTCACACCCAAGGAAGTGTGCCCCTTTAGTGGTCAATAGTCCTTCGACTACCCCACTTCCTTTCCAGGGTTACCAACAATAGGTCAGACAAGAAGTCTTCGAGCCCTATGACTAATGCTCAATGCACTAGGGAACGATTCTCAGCAAAAGTCTCACCTAGAGAGTATGCTCACGGGTCTGACAACCAACTTCTCAACAACCAATCTCTCACCTAGAGATATTTATCATAGGCTTGACAACCCGTCTCTTCAACAGTAAACTCTAATTACAACCCCACAACTCCTTACAAGTTTCTCTAGGTAGATAAGGTAATAATCAGATTTTCCATATTGTCTGACCCCCTTCTACTCACGAGAGTATGAAACATGAATTTTCCCCAATCAATTCCCTCTAGCATGAGTTCTCCTTTAATGATTTTTGTTTCCGAATGAGTTCCCCCTCTCAAATACACTAAGGCCAACAATATATATTGCATGCCTTAATATTGACACTTGTCATCTTCATAAGTAGCTTAATCCACTTGGTGACTTGTTCCTTACCCTCAGGAACTTAGGATAAATACATATCCACTACATACACTCTTATGAAAATATTATAAAATATTCCCTAATACTTACGACCCACCCCCTTTTTCCAATGGAGTGAACCCCCCATCTCTTTTCGTCCGAGTCAGTCTGCGCGCAACAATGTAATATTATATTAATAACCATGATTATATTTGCATGGATAGGCACACTGGCCTATATGCATCTCGACTCATTAGCCTCATAATCACACAGGCTCTCCAACCTTAATACATATTCAACCACACACACACACATAACTCAGCTTTGCACGCACTACCAGGTCATTCCCACACACTTACCCAAGTGCACATAACCCTATGAACAATGTGCACTTACCCAAGTGCGCATAACACTATGAAATGTGCGCACCCTGTCTTCAATAACAATTCTCCGCACACTACTCAGGTCTGCGCAACATCAAAACCTAGTGCCCACGACTCACCAGCCTAAATGTGTAGTTACATTTACAATTAGTACCCATGACTCACCAGCCTATATGCACAATTACAAAAGGTCCAAATCAGGGACATTACATTCCCTTCCCCCTTATTTATGCACTGTCCTCAGTGCATCATATACACATGTACATACAAAATCTGAAAAATATTCAAAAAGATACTCCACCTGCATAACATCCTTGTGCTCCTAGGTTGCATACTCAAGATCGTACCAAGTCCATTGGACCTTTATTAGCTCCATGAATTGATTCCAGAGCTGTTTGATTTTCCGATCCAATATGCCAACCAATCACACTTGAAAATCACCTTCTGGCTCCACCTGAATCACATTCCAATCAATAATATGATTAACATTAGGTACATACTTCTTAAGCAATGACACATGGAAAACATTATGAATACACAAATATGCAGGCAATGCAAGCATATATGCAACAAGACCAATCCTTTCAAGGATTTCAAAAGGCCCACAAAAATGCGTTGCTAACTTAGAACACTTTCCCAACTTTAGGGAACTGTGCCTAACTTTCACTTTGAAAAACACCTGATCACCCACTTTAAAATATCTGTGGGTTTTTCCTTTATCTGTGCATATTTTCTACCTGTCTTGGGAAACCTTTAAATTCTTCATGATATTTACCATCTTCTCCTCCATTTCCTGGAGCAAATATGGCCCAACTACTGCGCAATTTGCTGGGTTGTCCCAACTCACTGACGTGTTGCACTTTCTACCATAAAGTTCTTCAAATGAGCTCATCATTAAATATGCTTGATACCCATTGTTGTAAGAAAACTCTACCAAGTGAAGGTAGTCTTCCCATTGTGCTAAATTTCAGACTTGTTCCAAATCCCTTGAATAACCCTTTCCAAAATTTTGAGGTGAACTTGGAATCTTTGTTAGACACAATTGTCTTAGTTACACCATATAGCTTGGAAATTTATTGCATGTAGATCTCAAAAATGTCATCTTCCTTGTGTGATGACTGCACTAGAATAAAATGGGCAGCTTTAGTAAGTTTGTCCACCACCACCATAATATAATCATGTTTCTTAGCAGTCCTAAGAAATTTAGTAATGAAGTCCATGGTCACAAATTCCCACTTCCACTTAGGAATGGGAAAATGTTGTATCAAACCAGCTGGATGTTTGTGCTCATCCTTGACCTTCTGACATTCAAGACATCTAGCAATAAAACTAGCCACCTCCTTTTTCATACCTAGCCAAAATTATTGCTTCTTGACCATGACAATTGTCTTTTGATAACCTGGATGTCTAACATAAGGAACCTTATGCATCTATGAAAGTATTGGAATCTTCAAATCCTGATCATTCGACACATAGACTCTGCTTCTATACATGAGGATTGTTGGAGATATTTCTATTTTCGACTCACTAGTTCATTGGTAGTTAACTGAAGTAGTTCTATTTTAGACTTTCCATTTTTAGACCATCACTATTATGCATGCATGCATTCCTAAGAAGAGCTCACTATTAGTTTGCGTTTCTTAATTATGGAATGTTATGTCCTATATGAGTGTGTATTTATCATTCATTGTAATCATTCGATCATTGATCATCTTATTGGAGTAGTGTGGATATATTTTCTTAGTCTTCCATATTGAATCTCTCGTCCTTTTCTTGATAAGCTTTGTTTGTATTTTCTTTAGATAGATCTCTTGTGCAAGTTTCTATGAAAAATTGACATGGTATTAGAGACGATATTCTTGGAGAAAACCAGACAAGACAGAGAAGAGGGAAATCGGAGTTTTTAAGAGCCTAATCCGTGCATCTGAAAGTGTCGTACCCTCTCCTTGTTGAAAGGTGTGACAATCATAGGCACACTGGACAATGTCACAACAATTTTTTCACGTTTTTGAAAGTTTTGTAGGCTATCCTTGCATTGGGTGTGACACTTCCTAAGTGTTTTACTGTATCCTTTAGATAGGGTGTGACAATGTCTCACGGTGGCCTTCAGACAGGGTGAGACACTCTTGAAAAAGTGTTTTTTCAGTGATTTATCAGGCAAAATTTTCTAGGTTTTTTAGAACCAGTAAGAGGGATGGATACGACACCAATTATTCAGTGAAATTTGGTGATAATTCTCACACTATACACTTATTTTGAATGGAAGCCGAAGGATGAATTCCAAATCAGAAGGAAAATATTGTACAATTTGACGATGGCGTCAGAAACATAACCTACATCAGTGATTGAGAAGACCAGATGGGAGAACCGTAAGGATGAGGCCACAATAATTCTTCTTGAATTAATTTCAGTTGATTTATGGTTTCATGTTTCCGCATGCAAGAATCCAAATGAGATCCGAACCACCTTGGAAAGTCTCTTTGGAAAGCAGGGTGAGATTAGAGGTCATATGCTTGAGGTAGAGTTGAATACCTTGGATCCAAAAAGTTTTGATAATATACATGATTTATTTACCAAGTTTAAATATTTGATATTGAGCTTGGCATCTTATGGTATTGATATTTCTACACAAGTAGACTAACTTATTCTAACAATATTGGCTAAGATAGGACCAGAATATGCTAACTATGTCTCCACTTTTCATTTTGGCAGGTATCTCTTGGGATACAAGTGGAAGATGCCTACCATGGTCCATTTCATTGATTCACTCACACATGAGAAGGAAAAACTAATTCATATGGGCCTAATCAAGGATCCCAAAGCACATGCACTCACTATGCATGTTGGAAAACGATAATCCAAACATAAAGGAAAGGGGCAATTACATCCAGAGCCAAGGAAGGAGGGATATGCCAAACCCTTCAATGATTCTTCAAGTCCCAATGAATCTTCATATTCCAAAAAGAAGAAGAAGAAGAAGAAGGGAAATAAATGAACTTATTGCAATAAATCTAATCATGAAGAATCCACATGCATGAAGAAGCAAATTGATCTTATGGCACAGGTACTTCAACATAACAACCTTGGAAACTTCATTTCTGAAGGAGCCAAGAAGAAGAAGGGAGAATATCTTGCTCCTAAGAAAGGTAATCATCATGCTCTGGTTGTAATTAATTCCTCATCTGATTTGTGGATTATAGATTATGGTGCATCACATCATATGGAAGCGAAAGAGGAAGTTTTTACTTCTTTGAGTTCATGCTCAGGACCCCCTATTCTCATGGGGTATGATACTCCAGTAGTAGTAGGAGGAGAGGGAAGGGTGGAACTCCCTAATGACAGTTTTGAGAATGTTTTACATGTTCCAAATCTTTCTATAAATATGCTCTCAGTTTATCAGATCATTCAGAAAGGTAAAAAGGTTGAATTTACACCAGATTCAGTTTCTATACTTGACATGCATGACAATTCCATTATTTCAATTGGTGAGGTAGATCACAAATCAAGGTTGTAAAAATTCACTAAGTTTTCTAACTATGACTCCTATTTACTACTTACACATGAGGAGAGTACTTTGCATGTACCACCAGTGCAACATGCATAAACTCTTGTGCTTCCATCAGTTCCAGACATCATAAATGATTCCATACACTCGTACACTGTACATGGAAATGTGCAGGTAGTGAAACCAAATAAGGATCCAACACCAAAGCTTCAGCAGATGTCCAAGAGGGTACAATCCACGCTTTAGGAAACATGTGTCCTTGTAGGGGATCCATTGGATTTGAGGAGGGATTGATCTCAACATGAGGATCCTTGTTGTGTATTTTCAGCTTCTGAACCAACGATGCCCATGCAATGCTATATGGTTCAATATTATGATCCACAGATCTACAATGAGGCTGTGGGAAATCCATTATGGGAAGTATCCATGCAAAAGGAGTATGACTCACTCCTAGAGAATCAAACTTGGGATCTGGTTCCACTTCCACCAGAAAGGAATATTTTCATGTGCTTATTTCTCATTCTTCCATATTGAATCTCTCGTCCTTTTCTTGATAAGATTTGTTTGTATTTTCTTTAGCTAGGTCTACTATGAAGGTTTCTATGAAACTTTGACAAGAATCCCATCCTCTTTAAACTCATAACCTTCCAAATTCTGCTACGACATACCTTGATGTAAAGTCACATTTATGTCTACATAATGCAGATCTGATTTGGAAACTTCTAAAATTCCTCCGCATAAATCCAACTTACACATGCTAATGGTTGTAGCATGCATCTCATGCACCCTCCTACTGAGTGCGTCAACCACCTTGTTCTCTTTTCCTCTGATATGCTTTATGTCAAAGTCATACTCACTGAGGAACTCTAACCACCTTCTTTTCCTGACATTCAAACTTGGTTTTCCAAACATATACTTCATACCACTATGGTATGTCCTCAACTAAAATATTTTACCCATAAGATAATGCCACCACATCTTCAAGGCATGCACTATGGCTGCCAATTCCAAGTCATGAGTGGCATAGAGACTTTCATGCTCTTTCAATTTTCTTGAACTGTAGCACACCACATATATATTTTGACTCAGAAATCCACCAAATCCTTCCTTGCATGCATATGTGCACACAAATAAGTCTGCATCAGGATCAACAATTCTCAAAATTGGTGCATTTGTCAACAAATTATTCAAGTGCTGAAAAAATCTTTGCACAATCTGGAGTCCAATAAAATAGTGCACCTTTCTTTTGCAAAGATGTAATTGGATGCACAATCTGTGAGAATCCTTCAATATACCTTCTGTAATACCTTGCCAATCCCATAAAAGATCTCACCTCTGCGACATTTATTTGTGTCAACCATTCCTCAATGGATAAGATCTTCGTTGGGTCCACAACTATTCCTTCCTTTGAAATGATATGACCCAAATAATGATTCTGTTACTGATAGAACATGCACTTTCTTAGCCTTGCATAAAGTTGATGCTCCCTCAATACCTACAAAAACATCTTCAAGTGTTGCTCATGCTCTTCTTCTGAATTTGAGTAAATAAGTATGTCATCCAGAAATATAATGACAAACTTATCTAAATAACTTCGGAATACTCCATCCATCAAACACATAAAGAAAGTTGGTGCATTCGACAACCCAAATGACACCACTCTAAATTTGTAATGACCATACCTTGTTCTGAAGGCAGTCTTACTAATGTATTCTTCTTTTATTCTCACTTGGTGATATCTAGATCTGAGATAAATCTTTGAAAATATATGCTTTCCCTACAAATGATCAAACAGGTTATCTATCCTTGGAAAAGGATACTTGTTCTTTATTGTTACCTTGTTCAACTGCCTGAAGTCGATACAAATTATCAACGTACCATCTTTCTTCTTCACAAATAAAACTGGCGTGCCCCAAGGTGACACACTTGGGCATATATACCCCTTCTTCGGAAGCTCTTCAAGTTGGATCTGCAACTCCTTCAATTCTAGGGCACTCATTCTATAAAGAGTCTTGGATACAAGTGTTGCTCCCGACATCAAATTTATAGAGAAATCAATATCTGTTTTCATAGGCAATCCCAATATCTCTTTAAAGACATCCTCAAACTCTTTCAGTACTATGAAGTCTTCAACATTTGGTACTTTATCCTTAGGTGCCTCTTTCACATGCATTGCAAATACTTGACATCCTTTCCTATAGCTTTTCTTCAATTGCAAGGCTAAGATTTCTCTAATATCCACAACTCTTGGAATGCCTTTAACTGCTCTTAAATTTCCTTGGTCATCCAAAAAAGTAAATGCCTTATTGTAACAGTCTAGGACAACATGGTGCTCGTCCAACTAATCCATACCAATGAGGAAATCATACACACCCAAAAGTATGATATTCAAATCAGTTTTTATGTGTAGTCCATTCATATGCATTGGGCATTCTTTAACCATTTCATTAATTTTACTTTTTGCTCCTGTAGCTAACTACACCAACCAAGGTTTTCCAAGCTTGCTTCTTGACAAATGGAATATTTCCACCATCTTAGGATCTAGATAACTATGACTATCTCCCGAATCAAATAAAGTATCAATGGGTTGGTCATTAATATTACCTTCCACCTCGATCATGTGCGATTGAAACTCAACCTACTTGTTATCCAGGGATATGTAAATCCTTGTCACATTTCTGCCCATGTCCTCAACTGTCGTATCTTGTTGTACATTGTGCGCAGTCCTCACTTTATCACCCCTTTTAGGGAAATATCTACGCATATGATTCCCACCACAAATCCAACACTAAATAGATTGCTACCACGACATTTTCCCCACTGTCTCCAACATTTTGGGCTCTTGGAGAGTTTTTTGTCCTTATGCAGTATTTTTGAAAAATTGTGCCTTAGTCCCCTTCTTCCTTTGTTCCACCTAGCTTTTCATCTTATCTTCCCAAGCCTTTCGAAAAGTTGGTCTTCCCCTTTGTTTCTCATAAAGAGACTTAACGAGCCTTATAGTTTCCTTCAATGTCTTGGGGTCATCATACTATGTCTTGTCATTGATAAATGAGGGAAACCCACTCAAGTACCTATGAATTTTAACTTGCTCATCCTTGATGAATGCAACACATTTCAACAACTCTAAAAATTTCCTTTCATACTCATCTATCATCATACTCCCAAGCTTGAGTTCTAAGAACTCCTTCATTGTCCTGTCATCGTACCACTTGGTTAAGTATTTATTTTGGAAATACCTCTTGAAGTCCCTCCAAGTAACCTTCTTCTCATCAATGTGTTGCACTTGCACAAACTGATCCCACCACATTGATGCTTTTCCTTTTAACTAATAGATAGCAATTCTCCCTTCTTTCTATGAAAAATGGTTATGCAGCTGGAAGTATTTACTCATACCCAACAACTAGGTATTTGCATCCTCATCCTTCTTGTGATCACTGTTAAAGGTAGGAGGTTTGATCTTATTCATTTCTCATTGTAACTTGTCCACCCTATTCCTTCTCTTAGGCTTCCTGACATAAGATGGAATCGAACTACTGCATGATTTCCTAAAATACTGCTTTGGTGAGTGAGGTCGTTTCCCATCAACACTTCTTGCTTCTCTTCTTTTCTCATCATGAGACCTGCGACTTCTTGACCTACTCAACTTTGTCTCCTTATCCATTTTCATTTCTATTATGTTCATGCTTTGCATCAATTTGACATTGAAGTCATCTTGTTGTGCCTTGGCTCTCATAAGCCTTTCATTATCAACCTTATAGATATGGACATATTTTTGCAATCCCTTTGTGGTTTATACCAAGTTCATGCGCTCTTCCTTGGATTCAATACCATCATCACCCAAACCGACATAGAAATCTATGAATTCATCATCAGGACTATAAGTCCTCTATGCATCTTCCATGCTTTTGACCTTCTTCACTGATTATGTCCTGTTCTAATCGTTGATAATGCTACAAAATGTGTAGACAACAAGATTTGTTAGGAAAATTCATGAAAACTATTCACCATCTTATTAGAATCCTTCCTTTTGAAGCCCATACATGCATTGGTATTCAACACATGCTAATGTGTAATTTCAATATTTGACATTCATATCGCGTATCAGTAATGCGCATGCATCACAATTTTGTTCTCCGCAACCCCAAACCTTTAGTGTGCACTAGGGAAAAATTCTTACCAAAACTTTCACCTGGAGAGTATGCTCACGGGTCTGACAACCCACTTCTCAACAACCAATCTCTCACCCAGAGATATTTCTCATGGGCTTGAAAACCAATCTCTTCGACATTAAACTCTAATTACAATCCCACAACTCCTTAAAATTTTCTCTGTGCAGATAAGGTAATAATCAAATTTTCCATACTGTCCGACCCCCTTCTTCTCATGAGAGCCCGAAACATGAATTTTCCCCAATCAATGCGCTCTAGCATCAGTTGTCCTTCAATGAGTTTTCTTTCCGAATGAGTTCCCCATTTCAAATACACCAAGGCCAACAATATATATTGCATGCTTTAATATTGACACTTGTCACCTTCAGAAGTGGATTAAGCCACTTGGTGACTCGTTCCCTACCCTCGGGAACTTAGGATAAATACATATCCAATACATACACTTTTCTAGAAATATTGTAAAATATTCCCTAAGACCTACATCCCACCCCCTTTTTCCTTTTTCTGGTGGAGTCAACCCCCCCATCTCTTTTCATCTGAGTCAATATGAGAGTAACGATGTAATATTATATTAATAACCATGATTATATTTACATGGATAGGCACATTGGCCTATCAACATCCTGGATCACCAACCTCATAATCACACAGACTCTCCAACCTCAATACATATTCAACCATATATATATATATATATATATAACTCAGCTTTGCGCGCACTACCAGGTCATTCCTGCACACTTGTTGTGTGCACCTAGGTAAGTGTGCACAGTTCACA